>NW_025563352.1:0-92495 GCF_020424385.1 Procambarus clarkii
GTGCCGTATATGATCTCTGTATTCCCTCTATTTCAGCAATCTCTCCTGCTCTGAAGGGGGAAGTGAGTACTGAGCAGTACTCAAGACGGGACAACACAAGTGACTTGAAGAGTAGAACCATTGTAATGGGATCCCTGGATTTGAAAGTTCTCGTAATCCATCCTATCATTTTTCTGGCTGTCGCAATATTTGCTTGGTTATGCTCCTTAAACGTTAGGTCGTCCGACATTATTATTCCCAAATCCTTTACATGCTGTTTTCCTACTATGGGTACATTTGATTGTGTTTTGTACTCTGTATTATGTTTAAGGTTCTCATTTTTACCGTACCTGAGTACCTGGAATTTATCATTGTTAAACATCATGTTATTTTCTGATGCCCAGTCGAAAAATTTATTAATATCAGCTTGAAGTTTGTCAGTGTCTTCAGCCGAGATAATTTTCATACTGATTTTTGTGTCATCTGCAAAGGATGATACGAAACTGTGACTTGTATTTTTGTCTCTATTTGATATGAGAATAAGGGAAAGCAGCGGTGCAAGGACTGCACCCTGAGGTACAGAGCTTTTAACTGCACTTGGACTAGATTTTATATGGTTGACCGTTACTCGCTGAGTCCTGTTTGATAGAAAACTGAGTATCCAGCGTCCTACTTTACCGGTTATTCCCATTGACTTCATTTTGTGTGCTATCACGCCATGGTCACATTTATCGAAAGCCATTACGAAGTCCGTGTATATCACATCAGCATTCTGTTTTTCTTCTAATGCCTCAGTGACTTTGTCGTAGTGCTGAAGTAGCTGTGAGAGGCACGATCTTCCCGCTCGAAATCCATGTTGGCCTGGGTTGTGAAGGTCATTGGTCTCCATGAAATTGGTGACCTGACTCCTTATCACTCTCTCAAATACTTTTATGATGTGCGATGTTAGTGCAACTGGTCAATAATTCTTTGTCAATGCTTTGCTCCCTCCCTTGTGTAGAGGGGCTATGTCTGCTACTTTAAGTGCATCTGGTATCTCCCCGGTGTCCAAGCTCTTCCTCCACACTATACTGAGTGCCTGTGCTACCGGCACTTTGCATTTCTTTATAAATATTGAATTCCATGAGTCTGGACCTGGGGCCGAGTGCATGGGCATGTTTTCAATATCTTTTTCAAAATTTAGTGCGCTCGTGTTGATATCAGTTATATTTACAGGGGTTTGAATATCCCGCATAAAGAAATTGTCTGGATCTTCCACTTTCATGTTGTTTATTGGAGTGCTAAGCATGTCCTCGTACTGCTTTTTTAGGATTTCACTAATTTCTTTATCATCCTCCGTGCATGAACCTTCACTTGAACGAATAGGTCCAATACTGGCAGTGGTTTTTGCTTTTGATTTCGCATATGTGCAGAAATATTTTGGATTTTTCTTTATTTCCTGAATTGCTTTCTGTTCTAACTGCCTTTCTTCAGTTTCATATGAGTGTTTCAATTTCCGCTCGATTTCTTCAATCTCCATTTTTAAATTCCTTCTCTGACCGGAAATTCGTGTCTGCATAAGCAGTTCCGTTATTTTTTTCCTGCGTTTAAAGTGTCGTCTGCGTTCTCTTTCTACATTGGATCTCTTTCTGGCTTTCCTCAAAGGAACATGTTTCAGACAGACTTGATACGCTTCCGAAGTCAGTTTTTCTATTCCTACTGTAGGACTTGTATTACTTAGAACAGTTTCCCATGGAATGTTTGTAAGTTCCCTGTTTATTATCTCCCAGTCTATCCTTTTATTATTAAAATTGAATTTACTGAATAGCCCCTCTCGCTTTATCAACGTTTTAGGTCTATTCTGAGTATTGATGGTCGTTTGCACTTCAATGAGATTGTGATCTGAGTATGTGGTATCTGATATCGTAATGTCTCTGATAATGTCTTCATTGTTCGTAAAGACCATCATTTCCACCATCCAGCTTATCCTTGTTATGGTAACGATTTTTCAAGTAACTCTCTAGCCCAGGAGTGACTACCATTGAAAATTAGAAAAAAAATATGTAAGAAAATGATACACAGTACTATACAGAATTATACTACGAAAAACATGGCTGCACAATATCTGGAAATCTTAAAAAAAAAGGATAGCTGCATACTGCAGAAGCACAACCAGGAGTAATAAGGTAAGCAGTAAGAAGGGATAGAAGACAAGATCTACCAGGACTTAGTTTATTGTATTAATACTATCCCAATGGACCCTAGCCTTAGTTCATAAAATAAAATAATAATAATAATACCGTAATAATGATAGTAATGACAGCACCATAGGAAGAGCAATTGGGGTAAATAAGTTCAGCCTGAGACAGTTAGGGAGTTGTACAGACCAACTGGCATCACCTCGTGCTTGAGGTGATGCCTTCCCCCCCCCCCCCTCCCAGGCACAAGGTATATGGCCCATCCCCATACAAGAATGCTCATGTAGGACCAGTCCAAAAATGGAAGAACCATTCAATAGTTAGCAACTACTCACCTGTGTCATGCAAGATATTCACAACAATCAAATCAATATTAAAATTTGTTGACCTGAACAATCTTTAATGTTGTCGGGTTGGTTAATTTGAGAATAGTGTAATAGCCCTGATGCAATTCACATACAGTATTAATAAAGAGGTCATTCATAAAAACTTTTAAAAATCAGATGATGATTTAAGATAATGTTGTTGTCTTATATGCTACAAGAAACTTTCCACATTCAAATAAAAAGAAATTAGCAAAACCTACAAACTATTCTGCCTACAGAAAATTACTGCAAGGTAATAGAGATCGCGTAAGAATAAGCAACGGTGTCCTACTATGGGGGATGCCAAGTGAGCTCACCAGTTCACTTTAATGGTTACTAGAGCTACACTTGGTCTCTTTCATTTTCTCAGACTCTTTATTACTCTTGCAAATGAACACGGCTTGGTCATACTTTGACTATATATGTCCTATTTATTGCAACCAAAATTATCTCAATGCCAGCATGTAATCCCTACTTTACCTATAATATGTCCAAACATGAACATGGTAATTATTTGACAAATATTTAAAGTATTAAAAAAAATCGGAAATGTTCTCATTCTTATACAAGATCACTTCTTTAAAATAATATGGAGGGGGACTGCCAGATAAAACAGAACAGAAAAATTAGAGAGAAAATGATATCAACAGACATAAAACCATATAACTTATATATTAACAAATTGGTGAAATGTGCTTACAAGAGTAATAGGGAGTGTAGAGCCATGCATCCATCTGGTTAATAATTGCTCGGCTCATCACTGGCTCAAAGTTGCGAGCAAAGAACAGGTTGCGTGATGAAGAAGCCTGAAACAAACAAGATTGTGAGTACAAGAAACTCTTCTTCCTAAGTGGCCCCTCAGTGTCACGCCGAGCAAGGGACTGGATACTACAATTCTCACTATGTCTTCAATGACCTCTGCCCCACGGTTATGAGGATCTTTTCATATGGTCATGTCACCTGGCTGCCAAGAAAAGGTCAAGGTCAACTCACTACTAAACAGAATGCAGAATATTTCTCCTGAGAGCAACCAAGAAGCCTATATTAAAAAAATATATTTAATATTTATCATGAGTAAATGATTTAGTAATATTTTTTAGTATTCAGAAAAATTCAAGCATGAATGTAATGAAGCACCCTTTTCTGGCTGGCTGCAGCAGCTCCCTGGTGCTAGTACACACACACCCAGAGTTCTACCAGGTCTCTAGACTTGCTAAAACTTATCTAACAATAGGATCAGGAACTGTTGTGCTTGTAGAGGTAAGGGAAACATGGAGATCTGAGGTGGAACCAAGTAAAACCCAGCCAGAGAGTAAAGGCGAAACAAAACAAACTACATTCAGTATCTTGATTATAGATCGAAGAGATTGAAACAAGGCAAGGAAGCTAACCCAAGGTTTACAATTCATGCAACTGCTCCCAGCTGTGCTACCAGATGGTAATTAGGGCTCCTTTCAAGTTCAGCTACTCTACACCCTCACATAAGTGCTGTCACTCTAGATGCAACCTATCCCCCCCCCCCCCCCCCTCAATGAAAAAACACCAAAGAGGACCGAGCACAGGTGGGTAAGGACATCAAAAATCTCAATGGGCCCAAATATAACTAACAATTAGAGCCATTAAAATACCCAATAGTGCCAGACACGAGGGATGTGAAGCCAACTACTTCACGCCGAACTGCATAAACCAGACGTGAATAAGCATATGGAACCACATAACTAAACTGAAAGAACTCCTGTTCACCACTCAAGAAGAACCCCAGAAAGATACAAAGAATCCCCCACAAACCAGACTATTGCCTCGCGTCATTTATCGACTCTACAACAGGGCTGACAAGCGGGCCAAGTCCAAAGCACTACCCTGAGCAAAACAACTGAAGAGAAGCAGCTCCAGAAAGGAGGATGCCTGAACCCCTTCACAGCAGAATTTTCTATAGAGGAAATAGGAATGCAAAATGACACCAGAGAAGATGACACTAAACAAAAGTTGGGTGAACTTTTTATTTTTTTAGGACAGTTAAGGCTCGACTCCCACTCAACCCTCCCTGCCAAGGGCTTGAATCTAACAAAAATTGCTAGCAAAGCATTTGACGCGCACAGTACTACTATGCTACAAGGACTGTTGTAATTTATCTAGACAAGGAGAGTGGTCCCTGTTGAGATGATGGTGTAATACATGCAAGACCACGTGAGTAAAGGTGTGGGTTGGCCAGGTTCCAGCAAGCGTGGCTTCATTCTTCTATCTTGAATCAAGATAAGTAGCCTGTTTACTTCATCTGCACATCCCAGGTGAGTTTTATCCAGTCTTGGGATGATCTTGGATCCCATGCACCCTATGCCTCTATGAGCATACCAGATTCTGGTGCTTGTGTTAGACATGCCTACACAAGTTCAGAGGCCTGGTAGCATTTTGCTTCCAAAAGCCAGACCAAAATTATGCACTGTAGTAACACACACTTTAGCAAATATCATCAGTCAGTAATGGATTTTTTTAACTGAATTGCAACAAAAGATTTTCTTAACACAGGCAATGTAAATGCTTTCTGTTAAGGTTAAAGCAATGGTTGGAATATAGCTTCCAACCATTGATAATATAATTATTCACTCGATAATATAATTATAACTAACCTCGAGCTTGGGCCAGTCTCCTGGAATGAAGTCATTGGGTGAGCATCCGCACCAGTCAACAATGTGTTTGTACTGACACTTGCAACCCAGTTTCCTTTTCCAGTTAGTTACATGGAGATCGTTGTCCATGAATGACTGGCAGAATCGCGAGTTGCGCAAGACAGTATGAAAGAATGACTGGAAAAATAAAACGAGGGTTTAGGCTATCTCTGAAAAGCCACAAATGTCTTTCGGGTAATCAGCATAAAAGTTCTAATATTGCACCTCGTGCATATCTTCTTTGCTGGAAATTATGTCATTCATATACACTCAAGATTTAACTGTAATTAAATAGTTAACATATTGTTTCACATATTTAGGGGCAAATAAATGTGAATACATTTCAGCATAAAATGTTTACAATAACACACACACGCATGTCAAAACTTTTAAACATAATAAAAATAAATTATATAATCACCGCATACAAAACTGCAACTTGAATAGATAAAATTGTTAAGGAGCAAATTTTGAACGGGTCTCCATCAAGAACAAGAGGCCATAAATTCAAACTAAGAAAACAAGGGAAACAATACATTCATGTAAATTCTAATTTGTAAGCTATGGTAGATGGATGGAGAGTATTGAATGAAAGGGTTACATATGAAGTGTATATACTGTAGGTCAGAACCATCGAAAGTTTCAAAACTGTAGGTGGCAAAGAGCACAAAAAAGATGATATACATATTTCTACGGTAATCTCTTGCTTAGGCAAGGAGATCCTGCCTATTCCATTACCGCCTATTCAACAACATGTTTGCATACGCCAGTATAGGAAATCAGCATCAAGAACAACAACAATATGTGCTCAGAAGCCTGTGTCTAGACAGACACCACCCCTCCCTCTACCCTCAAGTACCCGAGACACCAGGACACTGCTGTCTGCCTGGGGGCCCAGCGCCTCTCGACCAGCCCTTAATTGCTTGTTTGAGACTGCCGGGGATAGTTCCCTGCACATCAGCGCCACCTACACTAGGCCTGGACGCCAGGCCTAGTGTAGGTGGCGTCCAGCTGCATATAAGCAGCTCACCACCAGCCAGTCCTCACAATACACTTCGTGCTCTCAGCAGTAACGTCTACTGTAACCTTCCAGGAAACCGTAGATGCGTGCTGCTTATTGTATGTTATATATTTCACCTTTATTTGCTATTAGCGTAACTGTCACCTGTTCATATTACGTTGTGTTTTGTGTTTCGCCAAGTAGATTATGGGAGTTGCTTTATTTGTTGTTAAAGTCATTTTTTATTATATATTTAAAGTTTGTCATTTTTTGAACTTTACCCGCAGTTCTCACACCGTAAAGAGGTCAGAAGCAGTTTTATTTACTTTGTTTTATTTTTTTTCATTTAATGTGATTGGCATTCCACCTGCCAGAAGAGCCAATGTTATATTCTTTCCCTTTTACGTCACATATACTAATTTTACAGTACATATAATAATTTTTCAATAAGTATCCTTTTCTTATATATTCTTAATACGCTAAAGTTGGAAGATAGAAGAAAAAGATGTGATATGACCACTACATACAAAACAGTATTAGGAATGACATAATTGACAAAGAATTTTTGAAAACTGCAGCTTCAAAAACATGAGGACTAAAATTCAAACTAAGGAAACAAAGCTGCTGAAGAAACATTAGAAAGTTCACTATTTCAGAGTGGTAGACGGTTGGAACAAGTTAAGTGAAAAGGTGGTGGAAGCCAAAACCATCAGTACAGTAATTTTAAAGCATTATATGACAAAGAGCACCTGGGGGAAAATGGGGACACCATGAGAAACCATCATCATTTAACTACACCTAGGTAATTACATGAGTATGGGAAGGAACTACTCTTTCAGTGCATGAGTAGTGAACAGGAGGAAAACTTAAAGGTGGTAATGCAAGACAACTAAATTCACAGTAATAAATGTAGATATCACAGAGAAATAAGAAATTAAAATAATTTTTTAACTAGATACCTGATGATGAAAAGGCAGGCCCAAGAGCAAATTGTTCCAACCTACAAGCAACATACTAGCACAAACACACACTGTAGAAACGGGAATAATTAAAATGAAATAAAATCTGAGACAAGGGGCACAGGCATTCTGGAATGCTTACCTCGGCAGGTAACAGCGAATAGGAATAAGATTTCTTGAGGCCTTTCTCAAGCTGATCCGGACTGTTAACTACATATTCAACAAAATCACGATTGAGACACAGCCAGTCACTCCCTCCATCTACGGGAATTCCTGTTGAAAGAGCACGCAGTAAGATCAATTTTATGGGGAGGAAAATGAGAGGATTTAGTTTTTCTGTTAAAATTTATATATAATGTAATTAAGATACTGATAAGTTGAAGAATGGTGGTGGTTTTGAGATAAAACATATGAGATAAAGCAATTAATTAATAAACTGATGGACATAGTTCACATCCTTACAAATGAAAAAGCATTATATGAATAAGTGTTTGAAATGTGTGTGCTTGTATTTCATGGGATTATATGCAATAGTACTGAAGTGCAGACAGGTTCAAACCACTATGTACTACATGGCTATTATACCCGATAAAAAAATTTAAATAGATGAATTTTAAGTGTCATCTTCCTATTTCTTGATTTATTTGTGAATACAGTATACTGATATCAGTGGTGGTGATTATATTCCATAATTACACTTGACTTCTACCTTTTCCCGGTTTGGGGCCTTCTATTGATAATTACTTACTTCTCCTACCTTTTGTAAGTGAAGATTGAGAATGCACAATTAATGTTCCAAATTGGTCTTTGAAGCAGCTACAGTCTAAAAGTAATTAATGGAACTCTTCTAGCATTTCAAACTGTAATTCACTGGTAACACAAATTTCAGTCATTTGAACTGAGCAATGTAGGAAAACACTCAAATCAGATTGACTTTGAACAATTTTGGTGTGAAGGTGACTTGCGAAAAGTCTTGAGCTTCACAATATACCAAACATAACTAGATTTTATGCAGTAGGAACCTACAAAACAACAACAACAAAAATGGACCTATCAATAACCTGCCCTTCATTTTGCCAAATATGCACACAAACCTAATCAACATTTACTTATGTTATGGTAAAGCAAGGGTTTATTTTCCATCCAAAGTGGCAATACCATTCAGGAACATGAGTGATGAGATTTTCCCAGATCAAATAAAAACAATTCTGATAACATGTGACTAGTGCATCACAAAGTTTGAAATGTGCATTTCCATTCCAATTTCAAAGTCTGCTTTCATGTCAACAGCCTTAATTAGGCATAAGACTATATTTTTTATGTCCCATTTTTGGGACATCAAACCTGTTAGGTTTAGGTTCCCCCCTAGCTAAAGATACTACAATCTACGTGGCCATCCATCCAGTTACTGGCCAGACGCAAAGATGTTTAAAAAAGTAGCCAAATGATCCGCATATCATGCACTGCATCACGCCATTCATATTCCATCACAGGAATTCATAAAAAAACTCCATACAATATATTGAAAAGCTGAACTGAGCATGCTATTCATATTTTGCTCATCACAGTTCACCATTTCCCAATTAAAACAGTATTGAAGGATTAATGGTCTGTAATAAGTAATGACAAGATAAACTGTAAGTGATCAAAAGTGAATGAAGAAGTTTACACAAATGCTGAAGAATTTGTTGAACTCATAATGCAATGACATTCAGTTTGAGCACTTTATAAAGATTTTAACTAAGCAAAAACTATTAAACTAAGTTATTAAAATATTTTTTATCCCTACACCAATCAGCAATTGATTATTCACAACATTAGCCCTAACCAGTAAGCACGAATACCAGCGTTAAATATAATGAAACGCCATTTTTTGGGTGAGCTCCGGAGGCTCCCCCGGGGATATTCCGGTGAATATTCTAATGTCAGTCTTTGGCATCAGTCATGTGTATGGAGTTATGTGGGCCTACTGGGGACCATGAGCTAGAACCTGTTCTCCTCAGAAGAGGCACGAGGAGCAATGGCCTATAGAAACCCCCGTGTGGTTGGAAGCATTCTATGTCTGTCATCAACCGGGTTTGGCACCCAGAAAGGTAAGCGTCCCAAAACAATCCCCTATTCTGGTGAAAACTGCTACAAAAAGCCGAACAAGTGTATAGAACTCTCTAAACAGAAACGAGCATGACGTCACACATCCCCGCGCCGCTGTCTGCGCAGCTTCCCTCCTCCCAGGTAGGGGAAAGGGGGAGCCCCAAACAACCGCACTGGCAATCCACCTCCGAGTTCCGAGGCTGGACATAAAAACCCGCCGACCGGGGGAGGAAGGTTTGCCGGGAAGCCTCCGGGTCTCGCCCAGAAAATAGCATTTCATTATATTCATCTCTGGTTTTCTGGGGGGAGCCCCTACAGCTCCTCGGAGATAACTTCCCACAGTGGAAAACCAGAGGGACTTACCCGGGAGGCGGTCGCTGCTCACTCCTCAACCCGAAGTCGAGACAACTGGCTGCATCCGCCGACCCAAAGCGACACAGGCCCGACTAGACCCAGGAACGTTCACGAGGTAGCACGCAGCCATGACTCTGTTCGACTGCCAAAACCCCCGCGCCCTAATGTCAGACTAGGACATGTTATCAAAGACGGCAGCAATAGCAGCGAACTTATGAACGTCATGAGCGCGGGGATAGAGCGCAGGCTGGCTAGACTTATTAACCCTGCAAACGACCTGGTAAACCCAAACCCGCGAACAGGGAAGAAGGGAAACCAAATCAACCCAAAGGGCGTCCCCGAACACAGAAGCCGTGGCGCGCAAATAACGGCGGAGGGCCGCAACCGGACACAAAACATGATGCACCCCTGGCCTGGCCAACCAGGCATCTCAACCCAAGGACCCCTCCGGAAAGCAGCCGTCTCATTCTTCACCAGAAAAGAAGGAGACGGCTGCAGACGAACAAACCGATTACAACTCCCGAAAGAGCAGAAACCCCTGCGCCGGAGGAGAGCATGAAGCTCGCCGACCGGACCCCGAAGAGGCCAATGCCAACAGGAAGAGAGCCTTCGAGAAACAATCCTGAACCGAAGGGGCTACAACAAACCAAGGAGAATAAAGATAGGAGAGCAGTCTGTCCAATGACCAAGACGGCTCAGGCGGCGCATGAGCAGGCCGGAGGTGAAACAACGCACGAGAACGCTTGCGAAACGGGGCAGAAGTAACATCTATACCGAAAGCAAGCTGAAGCGGCTCTGCCAGTGCCGCCCGATACGAGGAGACAGTATTCAGCATAAGATGACGGTCATGGAACAACCAAGAGAGAAAGAACAACACCACCAGAACCGAAAACGAGTACAACGACGAAGAGTCAAAAAGAAACGGAAGACTGCCAGGAAACTTCATACTGCCACTGAAACGAAACCCGCAGGTGGGACACTAACAAAGAAACCAACTAGTCACCATAGAAGAGATGACAAACTCGAGTAAAAAATACCATAAGCGAAGAATCGAGGAGAAGATCGAATCAGTCACGTGACGCACCGGTCCGATGTGCTGAAAGAGGCGGAGGTGCTGGAAAACCTCCGGGTTCGGACACCGAGCAAGCAGCGCCTGAAACCACGGCTGGGCCGGCCACCAAGGGGCCTAGAGGACAACACGAAAACAACACTTCCACACGCAAAAAACTTTTATTTAAAAAAATACGTTGATAACAACGCCTTATGCTACGTTATAAAATAAAATTAATATATACAAAAAAATATTCTAGTCATAATTAAATAAAACACTATATTTTATATAGTTATCCATAAAGAAAGCTAATATTTCACAGCTCGATCTCCATCCTTGTCACTCACAAGTTCCTCAAGAGATCTATCTGTGCATTGTTCGATATTAATTCTGTAGACAAAACTATGGGTCCTAGTGATACCTCTTGTTAGTGGTTGTAAATCGAGGAGATTATTATTGAAGTTCAGCAATTCAGGAAACAGGAAGATCCACGAAATTGAAATTTTCTACTTCAATAAGAATGACTCGAATAGCGTATGAAGCATGCAAGCATAAAATTGACTAAACGGCCTAACTTCTTTAATTAAGATGGATGAAAAGCCTTTCCCTGCCTGACAATGAATGTCATCACCGTCTTCTCTGCAATTGTTTTGTTAAGGCAACTTGCTGTAAATAGCATGAGTCTTGCAAGAATGTCTCCTACCAACCTTAGTGTCTTCATTTAACAAGTGCTTCAACAAATGAATACCGCCCAAGGGATATACCCACCGGGAGATGTGTTCCACTTCTCGGTGTATATACTGTTCAGAGTCTACTTTAGTCCTGGAATATATTCATAATTAAATGTATACTTTCTGGTTGGTCAGTAAGATAATGTAGTAGCCTTAATAACCCTCCCATGGTTGACAGGTCTCTTTCCAACATTAAACCAAACCATTATATTGTCTACAACCCAGTACGTGGATGAAGAGTGTCTCTCTCTCTCTCTCTCTCTCTCTCTCTCTCTCTCTCTCTCTCTCTCTCTCTCTCTCTCTCTCTCTCTCTCTCTCTCTCTCTCTCTCTCTCTCTCTCTTTGTATAAAGTTATTCGAAACTGGACGAATAATTACACGAATTACATCAAATGTCAAGTAATAAAAATGGTTTTGTGCACAGACAAACAACAGGGAACAGTTAACGGTTATGGTGATACAAAAGCACAAAAGATTTGTTTCACTTCAGGGAATGAATTTCTGGACAGATATTTAAAAACTCTTCACTACCAACAAGCTAATCATTTCCTTCCGAAGGCACTAGGAGGGTCTGGCGTTGGCGGCGAGACAGAACTGACTCCACACTCAAGGTCTTGCAGCCCCGTGAAGTCGTCACTGGCTGATAGGGACAGAGGCCTAGTCGTTACGTACAGGGTGGAGGTTGCTACCCCTCTGTTGGCTCCAATGGAGGTGCAGATAACTGCTGTCACGGGCGAGGCTCCGTTTGGTTTGCCTGAGGCTGTTGTTGAGTGGGTGGACTGTGGACTGGTGTTGGCGGTGTGTCAGGACTCCAGCATGTGCGCCACCTCACGGAATCCGCCCAGAAACTTGGCACTTCCGCTGCAGCTCTCCAGACCTGAAGTAACAGTTTTACTCAGCATGTTATAGTGGCACTGATACTGCAAGAGTGGCACTGAGAGTATTGTTATAGTAATGCTGAGCGTAATTAGAAAATCATTTGGAGCATTGAAGTGACTCGAACCAGTGATCAAGGTACGTCAAGCCGCGCACCTTACCACTGTACCACAACATAGTCTAAGTTATACAACCAGGGATTTCACTGAATCCACGGGAGGTTAGCAGGCTTCTACTGAAGCCGGTCCAAGTTTCACATATAAACCCCAAGCACTCTGGTGTAGGTAAAGGTCATCAACCGAACCCTCTAACTTCCAAGACAAGGAAATCCCACTAACGTGATATATCAATGAGAAAATTAATTGGAACGTTGATATATATCACGTAAGTGAGGTCTGGAGCTGACGTGGAACATTCAGTAGGAAATAAATCCATTAATACTGCTAATGGATCCACAAAACTATTGAAGCATTAACATCGCATATTATCACAACACAGGTTAAATTTACGTGGATGATCTATAGAAAAACACACTTCAGATTATTCCTACTGTGACATTCATTCTTATTAATTTGTTGCGACATCCTAGAATAGCAAATTTATAACAACAGATGAAATAAGGGATCCGACGACCCCTTGCACATTATTACTAAAAATAACACGGTTTTACAGGTAAGAATTTAACTCCTTAATTACAGAACAAAATGTAATCTTGTACTCTTCTAGTAATCTGCTTACTCGTGAGCATGTGTGGATGAGTGTGGTATGTGATTGTGGTGTGTGTGTGTGTGTGTGTGTGTGTGTGTGTGTGTGTGTGTGTGTGTGTACTCACCTATTTGTACTCACCTATTTGTGCTTGCGGGGGTTGAGCTTTGGCTCTTTGGTCCCGCCTCTCAACTGTCAATCAACTGGTGTACAGATTCCTGAGCCTACTGGGCTCTATCATATCTACATTTAAAACTGTGTATGGAGTCAGCCTCCACCACATCACTGCCTAATGCATTCCATCCGTTAACTACTCTGACACTGAAAAAGTTCCTTCTAACGTCTCTGTGGCTCATGTGAGTACTCAGTTTCCACCTGTGTCCCCTTGTTCGCGTCCCACCAGTGTTGAATAGTTTATCCTTGTTTACCCGGTCGATTCCTCTGAGGATTTTGTAGGTTGTGATCATGTCTCCCCTTACTCTTCTGTCTTCCAGTGTCGTAAGGTGCATTTCCCGCAGCCTTTCCTCGTAACTCATGCCTCTTAGTTCTGGGACTAGTCTAGTGGCATACCTTTGGACTTTTTCCAGCTTCGTCTTGTGCTTGACAAGGTACGGGCTCCATGCTGGGGCCGCATACTCCAGGATTGGTCTTACATATGTGGTGTACAAGATTCTGAATGATTCCTTACACAGGTTCCTGAACGCTGTTCTGATGTTAGCCAGCCTCGCATATGCCGCAGACGTTATTCTTTTTATGTGGGCTTCAGGAGACAGGTTTGGTGTGATATCAACTCCTAGATCTTTCTCTCTGTTCGTTTCATTAAGTACTTCATCTCCTATTCTGTATCCTGTGTCTGGCCTCCTATTTCCACTGCCTAGTTTCATTACTTTGCATTTACTCGGGTTGAACTTCAACAGCCATTTGTTGGACCATTCACTCAGTCTGTCTAGGTCATCTTGTAGCCTCCTACTATCGTCCTCAGTTTCAATCCTCCTCATAATTTTTGCATCATCGGCAAACATTGAGAGAAACGATTCTATACCCTCTGGGAGATCATTTACATATATCAGAAACAGTATAGGTCCAAGGACTGACCCCTGCGGTACTCCACTCGTAACGTCTCGCCAATCTGAGACCTCACCCCTCACACTGACTCGTTGTCTCCTGTTACTTAGGTACTCCTGTATCCAACGGAGTACCTTCCCTTTCACTCCAGCCTGCATCTCCAGTTTTTTCACTAGCCTCTTGTGTGGCACTGTATCAAAGGCTTTCTGACAATCCAAAAATATGCAGTCTGCCCACCCTTCTCTTTCTTGCCTTATTTTTGTTGCCTGGTCGTAGAATTCAAGTAACCCTGTGAGGCAGGACCTGCCATCCCTGAATCCATGTTGATGCTGTGTTACAAAGTTCTTTCGCTCCAGGTGCTCCACTAGCTTTCTTCGCACAATCTTCTCCATCAGCTTGCATGGTATGCAGGTTAGGGACACTGGCCTGTAATTCAGTGCCTCCTGTCTATCCCCTTTCTTGTATATCGGGACTACGTTAGCTGCTTTCCAAATTTCTGGCAGTTCCCCTGTTGCCAGTGATTTGTTATACACTATGGAGAGTGGGAGGCACAGTTCTTCTGCTCCTTCCTTTAGTATCCAAGGGGAGATTCCATCTGGGCCTATAGCCTTTGTCACATCCAACTCTAGTAAACACTTCCTTACTTCCCCGCTGGTAATCTCAAACTCTTCCAGTGGTTCCTGGTTAGCTATTCCCTCTCTTATCTCTGGGATTTCTCCTTGCTCTAAGGTGAAGACCTCTTGGAATTTCTTATTCAGTTCCTCACACACTTCCTTGTCGTTTGTAGTGAATCCTTCTGCCCCTATCCTTAATTTCATAACCTGTTCCTTTACTGTTGTTTTTCTCCTGATGTGGCTATGCAGCAATTTAGGCTGAGTCTTTGCCTTGCTTGCGATGTCATTTTCGTATTGTCTTTCTGCCTCTCTTCTCATCCTGACATATTCATTCCTGGCATTCTGGTATCTTTCTCTGCTCTCCAGTGTCCTGTTATTCCTATAGTTTCTCCATGCCCTTTTACTTTGCTGCTTAGCTAGCCTACATCTCTGATTAAACCATGGGTTTCTCATCTTCATTTCACTGTTTTCCTTTTGGACTGGGACAAACTTGTTTGCTGCGGCCTTGCATTTTTGCGTGATGTAGTCCATCATATCTTGGGCCGTCTTTTCCCTGAGCTCTGTTTCCCATGCTATATCTGTTAGGAATTTTCTTATCTCCTCATAGTTTCCCTTTCGGTATGCTAACCTTTTGGTTTCGGTATCCCTCCTCGAGTTCAATAGCCCTTCTTCAATCAGGTACTCAAACACCAATACACTGTGGTCGCTCATTCCTAGTGGGGCCTCAAAACCGATTTCTCTTATGTCAGAGTCGTTCAGGGTGAAGACCAGGTCGAGTCTCGCTGGTTCGTCATTTCCTCTCATCCTTGTGGGTTCTCTGACATGCTGGGTTAAGAAGTTTCTAGTCACCACCTCCAGTAGTTTGGCTCTCCACGTATCCTCGCCTCCATGCGGTTCCTTGTTCTCCCAATCAATCCTGCCGTGATTGAAGTCCCCCATGATGAGCAGGTGGGATCTATTTCTACAGGCAGCAGAGGCTGCCCTCTCAATTATAGTGTTAACTGCCATGTTGTTGTTTTCGTACTCTTGACTGGGTCTTCTGTCATTTGGTGGAGGGTTATATATTACTGCTACTACTATCCTTGGACCTCCCATTGTCATGGTGCCTGCTATGTAGTCTCTGAAACCCTCACAGCCCGGGATATCCATCTCCTTAAAACTCCATTCCTTTCTCATGAGTAGGGCCACTCCGCCTCCTCCCCTACCTTCCCTCTCTTTCCTTATTACTGTGTACTCCTGGGGAAACACGGCATTCGTTATGATTCCAGAGAGTTTTGTTTCAGTGAGTCCGATTACATCTGGGTTCACTTCTTGTGCTCTTTCCCTTAGTTCACTTGCCTTGCTTGTGATCCCATCTATGTTCGAGTACATTGCCCTGAAACTGACTCTCTTCTGCTTCTCCTCTGGGGGGGACCTGTGGGGTCTGGGGTGAGCGGGAGCTGGGAGGATCTGGTACGGGGAGCCTGGTGAAGGAGGAAGGGCTTGGGGGGGTGGGGGGGAGGGGGGTAGGGTAGGGGGAGCGGGTGAGAGGGGGGGGGTAGGGGGAGGGGTGAGGGTTGGGAGGGGGGGGGTGGGGGGTGAGGGGGGGAGGGTTGGGGGGGGGGGGGGGGGTGAGAGGGGGAGGTTTGGGGGGATGGGGGAGAAAGGGGGGTTTGGGGGGGCAGTAAAGTGGGGAGGGCTTGGGGGGCGTGGGGGGAAAGGGAAGGCTGAGGTGGTTGAGGAAGAGGGGAGGGTTTTGGGGAGTGGTGGGGAGGGGAAGGGTTAGGTGGGGTAGGGGAGAGTGGGGGGCTTAGGGGGACGGGGGAGAATGGAGGGCTTGTGGGTGGGAGAGACGGGAGGGCATGTGGGAGAAGGGAGGGCTTGGGGGATGGGGGAGAAGGGAGGTCCTGGGGGGAGGGGGAAGTGGGAGGAGGGGGGTGAGTGGGAGGAGAGGGGTGGGTGGGGGGAGTGCTTAGTGGGGGGCTGACAGGGGTTGGGGCAGGTAGGGTGTCTGTTGGGTAGAATGTGGGGGTGGTGCCGCACTCCCTGTGGCTAGTGCACTGTTTGAGGAGGGTTCCCCATTCCCCTCTTGGATTGTAGGGATCGGGGGTGTGGCTCCCCGATTCCTTTCTCTCTCCCTGCGCTCCTTCCTCGTGTCTGCTGCCTGCATTCTCTCTTCCCTTGTCATATCCCTCTGCAGGAATACTCTTTTGAACTTCTCTACATTTGCTAGACAGCACTTACTTTCTAACAGTTCTTCTTTCGCGATTTCGCTCATGAAAACCACCTTTATCATTCGGTCTCTGTCTTTGTTGTACTTTCCAAGCCTGAAAACCTTTTCAACATTTTGTTCAGCTCCCTCCATCCCTACCTCTTTAAGGATCTCTTTAATCATGTTTTTGTCCTTGTCTCTCCGCTCCTTTGGTCTGGTCCCTGTTTGCTCTTTAATGCCTGCTACTACTACTGCTCTATTTCTCTCTATCAGCCGGCTAGTACATCTAGCTGCTTCCTGAGAGGAGGCCACTTCCATGGCAACTTCCTTAACTGCAGACCTAGCTTCAGGGCTCGTTTTAAGTATTTCAGCAAATGAGAGCTGAGGTGTGGAGGTCCCCTCCACAGTAGCATTCCTGTCTCCCTGAGGCACGGTTTGTGTCTAGTATTGTGGAAGAGTCTCCTTTAGGCATCTTATCTCCTCCTTTGCTGCCCTTAGATCATCTTGCAGGTTGGCTACTGTCTCCCTCATTACCTTCAGTCCTTCACTGAAGTCATTCCGCATTTGCTGGAGTACTTCCTTCATCCAGTCTTCCTGTTCCCCCCATCCTCTGAATTTGTTCCAGCCGGGATTGATATCCTGCGTATGTAAGCCCGAGTTCGTGTCCCTTCCATGTCTTGCCTGAGAGAGAGAGAGAGATAGAGAGAGAGAGAGAGAGAGAGTGTGTGTGTGTGTGTGTGTGTGTGTGTGTGTGTGTGTGTGTGTGTGTGTGTGTGTGTGTGTGTGTGTGTGTGTGTGTGTGTGTGTGTGTGTGTGTTTCTGCATGTGTTTATGAGTGCAGCAAACAATTCTCTGGTCTTAAAACATGTAAAACAAAATCATGTATCTTCCACACACAGCAGTTCAAACTCACAGGAAGACAGTGATCCGGGAGAAGAGCCATCGCCTTCGTAAGCATAATTCCTCAGGTGGTCCCCTGCGGGAGAGATACTGCCGGTACCTCTCTTACCGCCGACGCCGTTCTGCTTCCCCTTCTCCATCGTCGTCCCTCCGGATTTCCTGCCTCCACGCTCAACGTCCGGGGCAGGCACTAAGGACCCGCTCCGTCTCTGGTCCTCCATGCTGCTGGTCTCAGAGGCGGCGTCCACCTGCAGCACATCTACGCCTGCCCAATATTATTAAATGAAATAAACAAAACATTCTCAGAAAAAAACTTACATAAGCTGACGAGATAAAGATATAAATACAGTTCTCTCCAAGGGCAAGCGATTTATATACAGAGATCCGAATAGCATATGAAAGCTGAAACTATAAAGATACTTAATCACTTGTGAATGGTATTGAAGGGCTCCTCTGATGCCTACCGGGATGAAGCCATTCGCTGGCTTTGATCAAGTGCTTAATGCAACTCAAGAGGCCACTGACCTGGTAGGTTAAGGTTTCTGATTCAGGCTGGCAGTGGGAAGGGCCACATACCTGCTTTGTTGGGGTTCTTGGTCCAGGATGGTAGGAAGAGGGCCACATACCTGCTATGTTGGGTTTCTGGTCAAGGCTGGTAAGGGGACGACCACATACCTGCTATGTTGGGGTTCTTGGTCCAGGTGCTAGTCTAATGATGTGACCTACACTGACAGTAGTCTAATGGTGTGACCTACACTGACAGTAGTCTAATGGTGTGACCTACACTGACAGTAGTCTAATGATGTGACCTACACTGACAGTAGTCTAATGATGTGACCCACACTGACAGTCTAGTAATGTTACCCACACTGACAGTCTAATGATGTGGCCCACACTGACAGTCTAGTAATGTTACCCACACTGACAGTCTAATGATGTGACCCACACTGACAGTCTAGTAATGTTACCCACACTGACAGTCTAATGATGTGACCCACACTGACAGTCTAGTGATGTGACCTACACCAACAGTCTACTAATGTGACCAACACTGACAGTCTAATGATGTGACCTGCACTGACAGTCTAGTGATGTGACCTGCACTGACAGTCTAGTGATGTGACCCCACACTGACCGTCTAGTGATGTGACCCCACACTGACCGTCTAGTGATGTGACCTGCACTGACAGTCTAGTGATGTGACCCACACTGACCGTCTAGTGATGTGACCCCACACTGACAGTCTAGTGATGTGACCCCACACTGACAGTCTAGTGATGTGACCCACACTGACAGTCTAGTGATGTGACCCCACACTGACAGTCTAGTGATGTGACCCCACACTGACAGTCTAGTGATGTGACCCCACACTGACAGTCTAGTGATGTGACCCCACACTGACAGTCTAGTGATGTGTGACCGTCTAGTGATGTGACCACACTGACAGTCTAGTGATGTGACCCCACACTGACAGTCTAGTGATGTGACCCCACACTGACAGTCTAGTGATGTGACCCCACACTGACAGTCTAGTGATGTGACCCCACACTGACAGTCTAGTGATGTGACCCCACACTGACAGTCTAGTGATGTGACCCACACTGACAGTCTAGTAATGTTACCCACACTGACAGTCTAATGATGTGACCCACACTGACAGTCTAGTAATGTGTGACAGTCTAATGATGTGACCCACACTGACAGTCTAGTAAGTACCCACACTGACAGTCTAATGATGTGACCCACACTGACAGTCTAGTGATGTTACCCACACTGACAGTCTAATGATGTGACCCACACTGACAGTCTAGTAATGTGAGTCCCACACTGACAGTCCACACTGACAGTCTAGTGATGTGACCCACACTGACAGTCTAGTGATGTGACCTACACTGACAGTCTAGTGATGTGACCCACACTGACAGTCTAGTGATGTGACCCACACTGACAGTCTAGTGATGTGACCTACACTGACAGTCTAGTGATGTGACCTACACTGACAGTCTAGTGATGTGACCCACACTGACAGTCTAGTGATGTGACCCCACACTGACAGTCTAGTGATGTGACCCCACACTGACAGTCTAGTGATGTGACCCACACTGACAGTCTAGTGATGTGACCCCACACTGACAGTCTAGTGATGTGACCCCACACTGACAGTCTAGTGATGTGACCCACACTGACAGTCTAGTGATGTGACCCCACACTGACAGTCTAGTGATGTGACCCCACACTGACAGTCTAGTGATGTGACCCCACACTGACAGTCTAGTGATGTGGCCCCACACTGACAATCTAGTGATGTGACCCCACACTGACAGTCTAGTGATGTGACCCACACTGACAGTCTAGTGATGTGACCCCACACTGACAGTCTAGTGATGTGACCCCACACTGACAGTCTAGTGATGTGACCCCACACTGACAGTCTAGTCATGTGACCCACACTGACAGTCTAGTGATGTGACCCCACACTGACAGTCTAGTGATGTGACCCCACACTGACAGTCTAGTGATGTGACCCACACTGACAGTCTAGTGATGTGACCTACACTGACAGTAGTCTAATGGTGAGGTCTACACTGACAGTCTAGTGATGTGACCTACACTGACAGTCTAGTGATGTGACCTACACTGACAGTAGTCTAATGGTGTGGCCTACACTGACAGACTAATGATGTGGCCTACACTGACAGACTAATGATGTGGCCTACACTGAGAGCAGTCTAATAGTCTAATAGTCTAATGTTGGCCTACACTGACAGTAGTCTAATGATGTGGTCTACACTGACAGTAGTCTAATGATGTGACCTACACTGACAGTAGTCTAATGATGTGACCTACACTGACAGTAGTCTAATGATGTGACCTACACTGACAGTAGTCTAATGATGTGACCTACACTGACAGTAGTCTAATGATGTGACCTACACTGACAGTAGTCTAATGATGTGACCTACACTGACAGTAGTCTAATGATGTGACCTACACTGACAGTAGTCTAATGATGTGACCTACACTGACAGTAGTCTAATGATGTGACCTACACTGACAGTAGTCTAATGATGTGACCTACACTGACAGTAGTCTAATGATGTGACCTACACTGACAGTAGTCTAATGATGTGACCTACACTGACAGTAGTCTAATAGTCTAATGATGTGACCTACACTGACAGTAGTCTAATGATGTGACCTACACTGACAGTAGTCTAATGATGTGACCTACACTGACAGTAGTCTAATGATGTGACCTACACTGACAGTAGTCTAATGATGTGACCCACACTGACAGTCTAGTAATGTTACCCACACTGACAGTCTAATGATGTGACCCACACTGACAGTCTAGTAATGTGACCCACACTGACAGTTAAAGTTCCGCTGTAAAGATGCTAGTCTCCGGAGGCAAGCGACACATATAAGTGCGATCAGGAAAAACAACAGAGTAGCCAACACCGTCCGCTGACTTAGACCCATCGGTGAAGACAGAAACGGAGCGGGAGTGAGAAGAAAAGTGCTCGAGGAAAAGGCGTTTTAGAACCGTAGGAGGGGTAAAAGCTTTAGTGATACGGGTCAAGGAAGTACAAAACCGCGGAAGAGGGACCCTCCACGGGGGCAAAGAAGGAACAACACGAGGAGAAACATCAGAAATACGAACGGAGAGAGAATCCTGTAGGCGAGATAACCGGACAGAAAGAGGGAGGTGGTGAAGAGGAACAGGAACCGCAGGAGGGGTAAAAGTTAAAGCACGACAGAGGCGAGAGGAAGGATGTTGCAAGGACCGCGCAAGATAGCGAAGACAGTAGCGATCACGGCGGTCCTGGAGAGACAGGAAGCCAGTGTCAACATACAAGCTAAGGATGGGAGTCGAACGAAAGGCACCAGAACTGAGGCGCAACCCAGTATGGTGCAAAGCATCAAGACGGCGAAGAGTAGAAGGAGAAGCAGACGAGTAAGCAGGGCAACCATAATCGAGCTTAGACAGGACGAGAGAGGAATGTAAAGCAAGGAGAGTGCGCCTATCTGCCCCCCAAGAAGTATGGGACAAGACCCGAAGGATGGTAAGGGCCTTAGAGCACTCAACACGGAGGTAAGAGATATGGGGAGACCAAGACAAACGAGTGTCAAGGAATAACCCCAAAAGCTTCGCGGAATCTTTGTATTCAAGGGGATGACCATAAAGTGACAAAGAGGGACGAAGAACAACCCGTTTCCGCGTAAAAGTCATGGCACAAGTCTTAGAAGTAGAGAACTTGAAGCCATGACCTGTGGCCCAAGACGACATGGCATCAATTGCAAGTTGAAGCCGGCGTTGAAGGAGAGGCGAATCATCACCCTGACAACAAAGGGTAAGATCATCGACATAGAGAGCGGAGAAGACACCAGAAGGAAGAGAGGAAAGAAGACCATTGAGGGCAACCAGAAAAAGAGTAGTACTCAGAACACTACCCTGGGGCACACCTTCGTATTGCTGAAAAGAGGGAGAGAGAGCGGTACCAAGGCGCACCCGAAAGGAACGACGAGAGAGGAAGCTGCGGAGAAAGAGAGGGAGATGACCACGAAGGCCAAAAGAATGAAGTTGAGATAGGATATGATAACGCCAAGTGGTGTCGTAAGCCTTTTCTAGGTCAAAAAGGACAGCAAAACGGAGGTCTTCGCAGCAAAAGCAATACGAATATAGACCTCCAAGTTCACCAGGACATCTGTCGTGCTGCGGCACTTGCGGAAACCAAATTGAGAAGGGGAGAGGAGGTGATGGTGTTCCAGGAACCACATCAGACAAACGTTAACCATACGTTCAAAGAGTTTGCAGACACAACTTGTGAGAGCAATAGGGCGAAAGTCCTTAGGGGAAGTACCCAGAGACCCCGGTTTGCGAACAGGGAGGACAACGGCATCGAGCCAGTCCTCAGGGACTGACGACGACTCCCAGATCCGATTATACAGACTCAGTAAATACTGAGACGTGCTCGGAGGGAGATGGCGAAGCATCTCATAATGAATACCATCGGAGCCCGCCGCCGTAGAACCGCAGAGGGCCAGGGCAGAACGAAGTTCAGAGAGAGAGAAGGGATCATTATAGGGAAGCTGAAGATGAGTGCAGAAATCTAAAGGACGAGACTCAAGGACAGGTTTAAGAAGAAGGAAAGATTGGGGAAGATGAAGACCAGAGCTAACAGAAGAAAAGTGGGAACCCAGTTTGGAAGCGACCTGCAACGGGTCCGCCACAAGAGTATCATGGAGGTGAAGGACCGGTGAAACATCGGGAACGAACTTACCCGCTATCTTGCGGATACGCTTCCAGATCTGGGCCAGAGGGGTCTCGGACGTAATTGTTGAGACATAAGATGCCCAACATTCACGTTTAGCCGTACGGATGGCCCTACGGGCCACCGCACTCGCTTTCCGAAAGAAAAGAAAAGAATCGGTCGTCTGCCTACGGCGGTGCCTCTTCCAGGCTGCACGCTTACAGCGGACAGCCCGAGCACAGTCCGCATTCCACCAGGGAACGCACTTCCGTGGACCCCGAGAGGAAGAGCGAGGAATAGAGCGGAGGGCAGCGTTGAAGACAGTGTCATGAAAAAGGAGGAGAGCGCGAGAGAGAGGCTTAGGGAGAGGTCAGAGAGAGCAGCACTGAGGGTAAATAGGGTCCAGTCTGCCTTAGCAAACTGCCACCTAGGGAAAGAGAGGGAAGGGCGAAAAGAGAAAAAGGAAACAAGGATGGGGAAATGATCACTTCCATGTAGGTCATCAAGAACCTGCCACGTGAAATCTAAGTAAAGAGAAGAAGAGCAGAGAGAAAGATCAAGACAAGAAAGGGTGCGAGTCCGAGAGTCCAAATGAGTGGGCTCACCAGAATTCAGAAGAGACAGGGAAGAAGAGAGGAGAAACGGCTCAAGGAGGCGACCCCGGGTATTCGTCAGAACGCCACCCCAAAGAGAATGACGACAATTGAAGTCACCCAGCAGGAGCACAGGCTCCGGCAAGGAGTCTAGGAGGTGTTTCAAATCAGGAAGAGAGAGCGGGACACTCGGGGGGAGATAAATGGAACAAACTGTGTACCATTTCCCCACAAAGATACGAGCAGCAGAACAATGGAGAGGCGAAGGAAAAAGTAAAGGAACAAAGGGAACATCAGCCCGAATCAAGAGAGCAGAAGAATTAGAAGCCCCAGCAATGGCTGGGGGGGGGGGAGAGAAAGGAATAGCCACGAAAACGACCAGGACGAGCACCAAGCATTGGCTCCTGGAGACAGACACAAAGGGGCGAAAACCGCGAAATCAGAAGTTGGAGTTCGAGGAAATTGGCGTAATAACCTCGAACGTTCCATTGAAGAATGGACAACGACGAGAAGAGAAAGGACAAAAACAGAGAACAAGGAAGAAACAAAGGCGAAAGAGCAACAGAGCACGTTAAAGAATATCAGGGTCGGGATCAGGGTCAGCAAAGTCAGGGTTAGGGGGCATGGGTAAACTGAGCAAAGACGGAGGGAAGGAAACGGGAGAACAGATCAGAGGTGGGCGGGCAGGGTCCGGAGGAGGAGGAGGAGGAGGAAGAGGAGGAGACAACGGAGAGGAGCAGTCAAGGACAGCAGCAGGAGGAGGGGGAGTAGAAAGAGGGGAGCGCACCCCAGCAAGAGCAGCAACCGAAAGGGAAGCAGGGGCCAAAGAAACCTCCATAGCAGGAACAGGGGGCGCAAGCACTGAAACGGGAGGGGAAGGAGCAACAGAGCCAGAAGGAGCTGAGGAAGAAAGCGAAGCCTTCTTACCCGCCGGGGAAGAGGAAGGAGAGGAGCCAGGCTTACGCTACTGACTTAAAGAGACCGGTGTCCCAGCAACTACGTACCGGGCAACGGATTCCAGTGTCTCAACAGGAGAAGCCGAACGAGAGCACACACGACGGCCGGTAGGAGAGCGATGGACATCCGCCCGCACCGACAGGCGGTGGGGAGAGCCGATAGATGGAGGAAGAGGATGGGAAGGAGGATTGGAGGGGGACGAGGAAGAAGACACAGAAGACACGACAGACCGGGTAGAAAGAAGGGGAACCCCCAGACAGAGGACCAGGAGGAGGATCCTTCGGGAGAGAACCCAAAGGAACAGAGGAGGGGGCAGTGGGCGCATCAGGGTCCAAGGCCCGGAAACGGTTTTGAGTCTGAGGAAGGCGGGAAGGACGAGGAGAGGAAGAGCGCAACACGCGAGTATAAGAGATATTAGCATAGGGCGGGAGCCGGCGAACCTGGCGCCTCGCCTCAGGAAAAGATAAACGCTCCCGGTGCTTCAGGTTGAGGACGGCTGCCTCAAGCTTGTAATGGACACACGCACAGGAGAAGGTAGGATGGGCCTCACCGCAGTTGAGGCAACGAGCCTGGGGAGAAGTGCACTCCGACTTAGAGTGACCTTCGCCACCACACAAAGGACAGAGAGAGACAGTCCCGGAGCAGCGGAGGGCACCATGCCCAAACCTCCAGCACTTGTTGCAGAGCCGAGGAGAAGGAATGTACTCCTGGACAGAGCACCTGGCACCAGCAAGAATGACAGAGGGTGGAAGGGTCCTACCATCAAAGGTAATCTTCACAACCCGGAGGGGTTGACGGCGACTACCACGAGGGGGACGAGTAAACGTGTCCACCTGGAGAATAGAATGGCCCTGGGCAGCGAGGATATGTCGAATATCGTCGTGGCAGTCGTGCAGGTCCCGAACACCGGTCGCAACATGGGGCGGGAGCAAAATAGTGCCAACACTGGCATTCAACTGAGCGTTCTTCGAGACCCGAACGGGGGTCTCGCCAAGGCAGGATAAGGCAGCCAAGCGGGAAGCAGCATCCTGAGAAGGAGCAGCAACGACACGTGTACCGAGACGAGTGGGGTTGAAAGTAATGGAGGCATCCACGGAATCAATGAGATGCCGATGGAGGGAGAAATCGTCAGGAGGCGCAGAATCAAGAGGGAGAAGATCAAAATATTTGGCCCACGAAGCGGGACCAAACAAGGCTTGATAGGTAGCAGAACTGGAAGGAATCGAGCGAGGGCGGCCGTGACGAGGACGGCGGTGAGAACCCCCAGAGAGAGAGGGGTTAAAAGGCGCAGTAGTTACAACTAGAGAAGGAGCCGCGCCAGGGGACGAGGTAGTCACCACTGGGGGCTTGGGGCTCGACCCAACCACAGAGGAGGGAGGGGAGCCAGGGGAAGGAGTCAGAGAGGCCAAAGGAGGAGCAAGGTCGGGGCCCAATGCAGCGGAGGCTACAGAGCCCGGTCTTCCAATAAAGACCGACTCGGGGGCTTGGTCGCCCACCCCATGAGCCTGAGAAGGTAAGCCAGAAGCAGCCGAAACAGGGGTTATCATCTTGACGAAAAGAAGAATTCATTCACGAATGTGCCCCCACACCCACCATGGAGCCACAATTAGAGGCAGGACACCCAACAGCTATCGCCGATCTTGTCAGGGCCTCCTAGGGGTGCGTCGTGAGTATACGCCCCACAAACGCCACCTTAAGAAACCGACAGTCCGTCGAGATCAGGTTCAGTGACGAAGTGGGGATTGACAATAAAAGGTTCCCCTCGCTCTCGACGTCGGGTACTGCAGTTCTACGGGTGCATGAGTATGCCTCCTCAAGCACCCGGGCGTCAAAATAGAAGAAGTCCAAGGGAAGAACCAGAACGAGCAAAAGGTCGGCAGGAAACGGCAAGCAGATAGGAGAAGAGGGGGGAGAAAAACGAAACAGAAGGAAAAGGAAAAGGTGCCCAGCACAATTGGAGAGGACGGCAGCAGGAGCACAAGGCTAGAAAAGGACAGAGGACTGTCCCAAGGAGCATCACACTCCGGCAGCCGCCCACGAAGCCCCCACACGGCGACAACGAGCTGAGTGGGGAGGGGGTACACTGACAGTAGTCTAATGATGTGACCTACACTGACAGTTGTCTAATGATGTGACCTACACTGACAGTAGTCTAATGGTGTGACCTACACTGACAGTAGTCTAATGATGTGACCTACACTGACAGTAGTCTAATGATGTGACCTACACTGACAGTAGTCTAATGATGTGACCTACACTGACAGTAGTCTAATGGTGTGACCTACACTGACAGTAGTCTAATGATGTGACCTACACTGACAGTAGTCTAATGATGTGACCTACACTGACAGTAGTCTAATGATGTGACCTACACTGACAGTAGTCTAATGATGTGACCTACACTGACAGTAGTCTAATGATGTGACCTACACTGACAGTAGTCTAATGGTGTGACCTACACTGACAGTAGTCTAATGATGTGACCTACACTGACAGTAGTCTAATGATGTGACCTACACTGACAGTAGTCTAATGGTGTGACCTACACTGACAGTAGTCTAATGATGTGACCAACACTAACAGTAGTCTAATGATGTAGACTATTATCTACATAACAGTAAAATATCAGCTGAATAATGATGAATATAACATTATGAGAAGTTTTATCATATAGCTTATTATATAGGGATTCGAATTACAAAAAATATTGTGTAAAATTTTTTTGTTTTATATTACCTTTTAAAATAATATAAAACAAAACTTTTAGTTGTGTGTTTTTATCGCCCATATTCCGCTGGAATGATTGAGTGGGATGAGCCCTGGAAACGCAGATGCGAATCCTGGTCTGGTCATAGCGTTCTTTGTTATTTATTGGCTTTGGGACCATTCAACCTTTCTCACTCTTGTAGGCTCAGCGCCACAAGAGCATGCCCTGGGATTTGATAAAAAAAATTTAATCAGTGGAGCCGGTCGGCCGAGCGGACAGCACGCTGGACTTGTGATCCTGTGGTCCTGGGTTCGATCCCAGGCGCCGGCGAGAAACAATGGGCAGAGTTTCTTTCACCCTGTGCCCCTGTTACCTAGCAGTAAAATAGGTACCTGGGTGTTAGTCAGCTGTCACGGGCTGCTTCCTGGGGGTGGAGGCCTGGTCGAGGACCGGGCCGCGGGGACACTAAAGCCCCGAAATCATCTCAAGATAACGACACATTTCTTTCTTAGTGGCCTTCTTTGGGGAATTCGTTGTACTCTACGATCTTTTTTTATCTGTTGGTCTGATGAAGACACCGTCTTTGACATATGCCTTAGACGTTTTAGAGTGAAATCTTGCAGGAACTCGAAGGCTTCTGACTCCTTATGTAACGCTGTGACAACTTGTTTCATAAGCCCAAATTTTATGTGCAGTGGTGGGATTAGTATCTTCTGGGGATCCTCCCTGGCTCCCAACTGGCTTTGTTCTTCCCCACAGAGAACTTTATCTCCTATGGACAGTCACTTGGTAATACCTCTTTGGAGATCAATCAGAAACGTGACCTGTTTGAAGGTTCTGATGACGTCCCAGCCGGACTTAAAGGCCTCCAGCAATCACTAAAGCAAAGTTTCAGAAATAATAGCAATTTCCAATAATATGAGACATAAGCAATTACAAAATAAACTACTCAATAAAAAACAATTGTCACACATTCCTAAAGACGTGGACTGCTGCACATCACCAAAGCAGCATTTACAGAGTGAACTTAACAGGTAGATATACTCACGCAGGAGAAATGTGCACCAGACGACAATGGTCACCAGGATCCCGAGCGGCAGTTTTAGTGAAGTCTTCCCCACGTCTGGCAGGTGACAGTGTTGTCCGCTGAGCCCCGCCGGACACGCACACATGAAGCCTTCACAGAGAACGGAATACCATTAGAAGAGGGTAACTTAAAAGAAAGAAAAAATCTAAACGTCTCATTATTAGGTGGGACAGAATTTAACTCATGAACATTAGAAACATAGGAAGTAGTGGCAAATTCCAAGTCAATTATAGAAGATGAATAAGATGAGACAGTCCAAGTTAGTTGGAAGAGTAGGCAATGCAAATCAGGTGGATGAATAGGCATTCGAGGAGAAATGGGATAAGACCAAGTTAGTTGGATATGCAATCCGTCAGGTGGATGAATCGGCAGTCCAAATCAGGTGTATGGGCCCACAAGGGAGGGGCCCATATAAGAGGGGCCCACATGGGAGTGGCCCCCACAAGGGAGGGGCCCCACAAAGGAAGGGTACCTGTGGAAGAGGCCCACAAGAGAGGGGCCCAAGGGGGAGGGGCCCATGAGAGAGGGACCCACAAGGGAGGGTCCAACAGGGGAAGGGCCCACACACGGGAGAGGCCCCCACAAGGTAGGGCCCCTTCAGGGAAGGGACCCACAAGGAAAGGGCCCCACAAGGAAAAGCCCTATAAGGGAGAGGCCCCCACAAGGTAGAGCCCTATAGGGGAAGATCCCGACAAGGAAAATCCCTCAAGGGAGGGGCCCCACAAGGGAGGGCCCCACAAGAGAGGGGCCCCACAAGGGAGGACCCTACAAGGGAGGGCCCTACAAGAGAGGGACCCACACGGGAGGGGCCCCACAAGGGCCCCTCCTTTGCCTCTCCCTACAAGGTGGTGGGGAGGGTGGTGTAGGGAGGGTGGGGCCCCTACCTACAAGGGAGGGGGGCCCACAAGGAAGGGGCCCCACGTGGTAGGGGGCCTCCACACTGGAGGGCTCCACAAGACAGGGGCCCACAAGAGAAGGACTTACAAGGGATGGGACCCACAAGGGAAGGGCCCCATAAAGAAAGAGCCCTATAAGGGAGGGCCCCACAAGGGAGGGGCCCACAAGGACGCCTCACCTGGCTGGGTGTTGAAGCAGGTGCCTCCGTTAAGACAAGGACGCCTCACACACACTCGTCCTCGTCCTCACACGTCTCCTCACTACTGCTCAGCGCCCGGCCCTCACCACACCTGTGACGACCACACCTGTCACTACCAGCCCCTCACCACACCTGTCACTATCATCCCCTCACCACACCTGTCACTACCATCCCCTCACCACACCTGTGACGACCACACCTGTCACTACCAGCCCCTCACCACACCTGTGACATCCACACTTGTCACTACCAGCCCCTCACCACACCTGTCACTACCATCCCCTCACCACACCTGTGACATCCACACTAGTCACTACCAGCCCATCACCACACCTGTGACGACCACACCTGGCACTACCAGCCCATCACCACACCTATGACGACCACACCTGTCACTACCAGCCCATCACCACACCAGTGACGACCACACCTGTCACTACCAGCCCCTCACCACACCTTTCACAACCAGCCCCTCACCACACCTGTCACTACCAGCCCATCGTCACACCTATGACGACCACACCTGTCACTATCAGCCCCCTCACCACACCTGTCACTACCAGCCCCTTACCACACCTGTCACTACCAGCCCATCACCACACCTATGACGACCACACCTGGCACTACCAGCCCATCACCACACCTATGACGACCACACCTGTCACTACCAGCCCATCACCACACCAGTGACGACCACACCTGTCACTACCAGCCCCTCACCACACCTTTCACAACCAGCCCCTCACCACACCTGTCACTACCAGCCCATCGTCACACCTATGACGACCACACCTGTCACTATCAGCCCCCTCACCACACCTGTCACTACCAGCCCCTCACCACACCTATCACTACCAGCCCCCTCACCACACCTGTGACGACCACACCTGTCACTACCAGCCCCTCTCCTCACCTGTGATGACCACACCTGTCACTACCAGCCCCTCACCACACCTGTGATGACCACACCTGTCACTACCAGCTCCTCTCCACACCTGTGATGGCCACACCTGTCACTACCAGCCCCTTACCACACCTGTGATGACCACACCTGCCACTACCAGCCCCTAACCACACCTGTGATGACCACACCTGTCACTACCAGCCCCTCACCACACCTGTCACTACCAGTCTCTCACCACACCTGTGAGGACCACACCTGTCACTATCAGCCTCTCACCACACCTGTCACTGCCAGTCCCTCACTACACCTGTGATGACCACACCTGGCCTTAGGAGGCCTGGTCGACGACCGGGCCGCGGGGACGCTAAGCCCCGGAAGCACCTCAAGTTAACCTGTCACTACCAGCCCCTCACTACACCCGTGATGACTACACCTGTCACTGCCAGCCCCTCACCACCCCTGTCCCTACCAATCCCTCACCACACCTGCGATGACCACACCTGTCACTACCAGTCCCTCACCACACTTGTGAAGACCACACCTGTCACTACCAGCCCCTCACTACACCTGTCACTACAAGCCCCTCACCACACCTGTGATGACCAAACCTCTCACTACCAGCCCCCTACCACACATGTGATGACCACACCTGTCACTACTAGTCCCCTCACCACACCTGTGGTGATCACACCTGTCACTACCAGCCCCTCACCACACCTGTGATGATCACACCTGTCACTACCAGCCCCTCACCACACCTGTGATGACCAAACCTGTCACTACAAGCCCCTCACCAAACCTGTGATGTCCACACCTGTCACTACCAGCTTTTAATTTCATATCTAAATATGGAAATATGTTAGTAATTATACATCCATATTTTAAGTGTAAAACACATCAGAGGCCGTTCATTAAATCAACATTTAAGACCTCTAAGAGAGATTACATGTTAACTAAATAATAATTAATCCGTGTTAAGAGTGGACAGTGGGAGGACAAAAGTTGTATAAGGCTGCCAACTTGTCCGAGATTTAGAATAGTACAATAATTTGTGTAACAATTGGTATCTGATTATAGAAATATGCGTCCAGAGCAGCAATCTGTTATTCCGGGGAATTACAATGGAGGACAACAAGAATTTATGAGACTAACATTTTACGAGAACAGCAATTAAAGAGAAGAACAATTCAAGAGAAAAACAAAAAAGTATGTTATTGGGAAAGTTTAAAACTGACTGCGATGGACACCAGAGAATTGTTGTGTACAGACCCGCAATGGTAGGACCTCCAGGTGTCGACGCAGGAGAGCGGGGACCTGCAGGTGACATTGGCACAGGCAAGAGGACCACCACACCCTTGCTCGACGCCCTGGAACACGCTGACCTGACCCCATGCTGTGCTGTTGATCGCTGGCGGTAGTGGTATCCTCCGCCCGGAGATCCTCAGGTCGTCCAAACATCCTATAGTGGTAATGGTCAGGAGTAATATTATATTTATATCTCACTCCCTCATATTTATATATAAATATATATACTCAACATAACCAGTTAAACACAAACCATTGTGATAGTCTCTGTGTATGCTGAACACGGTGACTCCAGCATACTCGGGCGTGCCTCCCACGTGGACGCCCTCCTGGCCGTCCACCTGCAGCAGCTGGCGTCCCTCCAGCACCACCGAGGCGTTGTACAGGTCCCCGTCGCCGTCGTCAGCCGTCAGGAAGACCGCAGAGCCGTACCTGCCAGGGACACACCTCTTACTGACCTACAAGGTCCGCTCACATTTTCTCTTTTGTGTGAACAAATTAGTTTAAAGGCAAATTGGAAAAATAAAATAAAGATAAAGTAACGAAATTCCAATAATTTAGTGACAGAGTTACACCTCAGTGAGAGGTTGTGTTAGCTGGAGCTCCGATTCTAATAACATTATTATTGCAATAATGGAAGGATTAGTGAAAGATTTGGTGAGTCTGGTTGGAGCTCTGAGAGCAGAGATGGATTCCCTGCGGGAGAAGGTACGACAGCTGGGACTTCGGGAGGAAACGATGGAGGAGGCCAGTGTTGACGGGACCTCATTAAGAAGGACTGACGGGACCAGTATTAAGAAGTCCTCGTCTTGGCAAGTTGTGAAAGACAGGGGTCTTAAGAAGACCTTGGCAAAACCGACAACTAATAGCCTACACCTAAGGACTTTTAACGCATTTGACGTATTAGAGGACGAGTGCTGTGTTGAACCTGTTGTTCAACGAGGTGGCAAAGACAAAGTAACGAGGAGCATTGAAGCGCAGGTCCCTCAAACTGCTCGAAAGGAAAAGGGAGAATCAAAGCGAATTTTGGTTGTGGGAGATTCCCAGGTGAGGTATTTAGACAGAACGTTTTGTGCCAGAGATAGGGGGAACAGATTAAGGGTTTGCTATCCGGGAGCTGGAATTGGTGATATTGTTGGAAACATGAATGATATTATGACAGGAAATGGGAACAAACCCATTATTTGTATTAGTGCAGGGGGTAATGATGTTGGACGAGTTAGGAGTGAGGAACTAATACAGAAATTCAGGACAGCCATTGAATTAGTTAGGAGCAAGGGAGGAATCCCGATCATATGTGGCATTCTTCCAAGAAAGGGAGTGGGAAATGAATGGATGTCGAGGGCAATTGGTGTCAATTGCCGGCTGGAAAGATATTGCAAATCAAATGCAATATCTTTCATAGACAACTGGGAACACTTCTATGGAAGTAATGAAATGTATGCTCGTGATGGGGTGCATCTATCGAGGGCTGGGGTTGTTGCTGTTGCGAACTCGTTGGAAGAAGTGGTTAGAGGTGTTTGTTTGGGTTTAAACTGTTAGTAGATAGAGGTATGGGAATTGATTTGGAGGAAGGAGATAATAAAAGTATGTGTTTGTGGGAGAAAGGAATTGGCCAAATGATCAGAGAAAGAGAAGGGCCTCAAAATACCAATTCATATTACACTAACAGTAGAAGTCTAAGAAATAAAATTAACGAATTAAATGCTCTTGTCTGCACAGAAAAAAATAGATATTATTGCACTTACCGAAACGTGGATGAATATAGAAAATAGAGAACTATTAGCTGAATATCAAATAAATGGATTTAAACTATTTCACACAGATAGATATATTAGACGAGGAGGGGGAGTAGCCATATATGTTAGGGACAATTTGAAATGTAGTCTCAAAGGGGGAATCAAAACTGAGCCACACACAGAAACTATTTGGATAGAATTATTCGAAAAAGCAAAAAATATTATATTAGGAGTTATATATAGGCCACCAAATTTAGACAGAATGGAAGCAAAGCATCTATGGGATGAAATATCTAGGGCATCTAGATCTAACAGTATTTACGTCATTGGTGACTTTAATTTTAATGGAATAAACTGGTTGAACAAAACAGGGAATAGTGAAGCAGAAGATTTTCTAGAATTAATTGACGATTGCTTTCTTACGCAACACATTAAGGAACCAACACGGGAAAATAATATTTTTGATTTAGTGTTAACTAACAGGGAAACACAAATTAATGACATCGAAATAGGGAGTGAGCTAGGGAACATTGATCACAAAGAAATCAGATTTAGCATAGAATGGAATAGACCTGTAGGAGAAAATTCTGTTAAAGTGCCAGATTTTCGAAAAGCTGATTTTAATAGCCTAAGAAATTTTTTGGGTCAAATTGATTGGAAAGTCTTGGGTATGGGGTGGGGGCCCATCTTGGAGTTAGACATTAACCCAGCGATTGGTGACGTAAATGGGGATTTTGATGTGGATTCAATATATAACTTATTTAAGAATATTCTAAACAAAGCACAGGAACGTAGTATACCATACAAATTGAATAGATCGAATACTAATGACCCAAAGTGGATAACAAAGAATTTGAAGAACCTTATAGGTAAAAAGAGAGCTTGGTACAAAAGAATTAAAAATGGGGAGGTCACTTTAGAACAGGAATTCGTACAACTGGTTAGAAATGTTAAAAAAGAGATAAGGAAAGCAAAAAGAAACTATGAAGTTCGCATAGCAGGGCAAGCAAAGACAAATCCTAAAGGTTTTTATTCAGTTATATCGTACTAAGACTAGGGAAAGGATAGGTCCATTAAAAACTGAGACAGGTCAAATAACAGATAGTGATGAAGAGATGAGTAGTATTTTTAATAAATATTTTGTATCTGTATTTACTAAAGAGGAACTTAACAATATGCCTTCAGCCGAACAAGTCTATGTGGGTGGGGACAAGGACAGGTTGACGAGTTTAGCAGTTACCAGGGAGGATGTTCTTAAACAAATAGTAAAACTCAAACCAAACAAATCCCCAGGGACGGATGAAGTGTTTGCCAGGGTGCTTAAAGAATGCAAAGAGGAGCTTTGTGACCCACTGTCAACCATATTTAATAAATCAATAGAGTCAGGCAGAGTGCCAGAGTTTTGGAAAGTTGCTAATGTGATACGAGTTTTTAAGAAAGGAGATAGATCACTTGCGTCTAACTATCGACCAATTAGCCTAACGTCTATTGTGGGAAAGTTACTCGAATCTATAATAGCAAATAAAATTCGTCTTCATCTTGAAAAACATAAATTAATAATTGAGTCGCAACATGGTTTTATAAATGGCCGTTCATGCTTAACAAATTTGTTATCTTTTTATTCTAGCATTTATTATAGTCTGTGGGTTGGGGGTATTGTCGTCGTTGATCCTTCTCTATGGACAACCCAACCCACAACTCGGTAGAGTGCTTATACTAGGAGATCACCCTTGGCACTTCTGGCTCTTGGAGAGGGGCTCAACGTCACACGTTTAGGGGATGCGGCTCCAACGCTTAGCCTCGTTGTCACGTGCACACACCCACTCGAGCCGGTGTGACTCCCCACTCTCTCCTTATCAGATGTGATCTCCTCAATCCCTTATGACTTACTAGTATTACCTTCTACCCTGTCCAGAGCAGTGGTACTTGGTTCTTTCTCTCTCTCTCTCCTTCTGTACTATTTCATGGGAAGCCTCACTAGGACAAGGTGAAACACCAGCAAATTGGGATACATTTACTGGACAAAGCACATACACGATACATACACACATATAATAATAATGAATCCTATACTCTTTAATATTACAATCAGGTTGCACTCCAACACCATCAGAACTCTATCATCAGCTTATCATGTGGTATCCTATCTCCTGGTTCACCACCTGATACTATCAACCTCCTCAAGTTGATCAAGTCTACATACACTGTTGTACCATCAGCAAGAGAATATATATATATATCTATAAATGTGTACAAAGAAAATCAGCATTTTAATGCAATAACATATATCAGCATAAATGTTCCTTGCTACACTGCAATGATCAATCGATCACCCTATCAATCCTAGAATGCATACATCTGTAGGTAATCCAGCCTACGACTGTAACTCTAAACTTCAGTATAAAACACTCCTTGACATAAGAATGCCAACAATCACTCACCCCTCACTGCGTCTTGCACGCTAATGACAACCAAACACTATCAACTCCCTATAAGTAATTCACCAGAACTTCCCTTCCACCTCTGGAAGTTCACTACCCTGATCTTCAGGTTCTTCTGGGCTTAACTACCAGGATCTTCTGCAGCTCCTCCAGGCTGCTATCATGAAGTTTCCTTGAGCAACTACGGTGCTTCACCCTTCTGCTAGGTTCCTCCACAGCTCTCTTGGCTGCTACACCATGAAGTTTCCTCGAGCAACTATGGTGCTTCTCCACCTCTACAGAAGCACGTGACACTCCTCTTCACTGCTGCTTCTCTTCACAGCTCGAGGTCCTCTCCTCCACTACCTTGGAGTCTCATCAACTACTTCATCTGTGCTGGCTTCGAAGTTCTCAGCAACTTCTTCCCCAAAGACAAACCTGCAACCCATCGACACTCCAATAAAATGTTTCCCCTTTAACACATAAACAAAAATAATCACACAATATGTTTGCCTCAAATCTCTATCTGTCCTCTACATACAGTGAGAGTGGACTCCCCCATTTTGGGCGGGTCCATACTCCACCTCGCCTGGCGGCGGTCCTCACTCGCTGGGAGGGTCTTCCTCCGTCAGGAGCCGGGCTCCCTCAGTCGCCTGCCAGCGCTCAGAGGGGACGGACATCGCTCCGTGTTCCTCCCTCTTCACTCTCTTATTTCAGGCTTTCTGCCTTATTAAAACATGTCTAACTTATAAATAAACATCGCTACTGTCGCTGGGCACACGACCAACTACAAGCAATTACTATGAACTGGCGTATATCGTGCTTACCACAGATCGTCTGGTCGAGGGCGCTCCTTCCTCTGACGAGGCTTGGTCAGGGCGCTTCCACGGCCCACAATAATGTCTCTAGCCGGCTTGATACTCTCTTCTTCGACCAGGACTTGAGACCACAACGTTCCCAGCTCAGTTCCACAGCTGGCATGTCTACACACTTCTCTTCTCTTCGAGATATATCACTAGGGGTTCCCTTCTGACGGGAGCTCGAACGGAGGGCGGCTTTCCCCTGCGATGTCTGGCACTCAAGTGAGGTCAAAGCCCTTCCAAAAGCGAGCCTCACGCCTCCAGCAAAATGTCCACATCTCCTAGCCAGTCATCTATATGTTTCCTTCTTCACTGCCCATAATCTTAAATTGTTATATATATCCAAGCAACTCTTTTACATATGGGTTATCACCTCAATATTTGCTAGACCTTCTAATCAGGTCAGGCTTGCTGAATAACTCTCAAGGAGGGAGACTCGTTTCTCCTGCAGGCTGAGATCATAACACATTGTTGAGGCAGTTGATAGTGGTAAGGATTGCGATGTTGTGTACCTTGACTTTAGCAAAGCTTTTGATACAGTGCCACATGAAAGACTGATTAAAAAGATATTACGTTCGTAATAAGGCAAATCGGACACTTGGATTTATTAATCGCAGCGTTAGTAACAAGACACCTGGTGTGGTTCTCAAGCTATATCTTGCTCTAGTTAGGCCCCATTTAGATTATGCAGTTCAGTTTTGGTCGCCATATTATAGAATGGATATAAATTCACTTGAACGTGTCTAGCGTAGGATGACTAAGTTAATTCCCCAAATTAGAAATCTTTCATATGAAGAAAGATTAACAAAGCTTAAGTTGCAGTCACTGGAAAGGCGAAGAGTGTGTTAGGGGTGACATGATAGAGGTTTACAAGTGGGTGAATGGACGTAACAAAGGGGATATTAATAGGGTATTAAAAGTATCAACACAAGACAGAACACGAAACAATGGGTATAAATTGGATAAGTTTAGATTTAGGAAAGACTTGGGTAAATACTGGTTCAGTAACAGGGTTGTTGATTTGTGGAACCAATTACCGCGTAACGTGCTGGAGGTGGGGTCCCTCGATTGTTTCAAGCGCGGGTTGGACAAGTATATGAGTGGGATTGGGTGGCTATAAATAGGAGCTGCCTCGTATGGGCCAATAGGCCTTCTGCAGTTGCCTTTGTTCTTATGTTCTTATGTTCTTATGTGCCTGTATTACAGTGATACAATGAATGAATGAATTACAGTGATACAAAGCCTGTATTGCTGTGATACAATATCAGTATTACAGTGATACAGTGCCAGGATTGCAGTGACTGAAATAGTGTACCAATGTTACAGTGCTAGTGGAACAGGTGTCAATGTTACAGTGGTAAGATGTAACATCAGTAATTGTATGCATCACTAGAGGGATAGAGAGGCAATAAGAGAGCACGTGTACCTTGCAGCAAGGAGAGAGTGCCAGCGGCCGTCAGCGAGGGCGGCCCGGGAGAGACAGAGGGAGGTGGTGGGTCGCGGGTGGAGACGCAGCACCACACACACGCGGCCGCCCACCATCTCCACCGCCCACATGTCCCGCCCATGTTGTGACGTCATCACCACCAGTTCACCTCCTCTCCTCCGCGTCCTGAACCTGCGGCAGCAACACGTGTTATCACCTGTGTACGTGGGGCATGAGACACTCCTACCACCTGTGTACGTGGGGCACGAGACACTCCTATCACCTGTGTACGTGGGGCACGATACTCTCCTACTACCTGTGTACGTGGGGCACGAGACACTCCTACCACCTGTGTACGTGGGGCTCGATACACTCCTACCACCTGTGTACGTGGGGCACGATGCACTCCTACCACCTGTGTACGTGGGGCACGATACACTCCTACCACCTGTGTACGTAGGGCACGATGCACTCCTACCAGCTGTGTACGTAGGGCACGATGCACTCCTACCACCTGTGTACGTGGGGCACGATACACTCCTACCAGCAGTGTACGTAGGGCACGAGACACTCCTACCACGTGTGTACGTGGGGCACGATACACTCCTACCAGCTGTGTACGTAGGGCACGAGACACTCCTACCACCTGTGTACGTGGGGCACGAGACACTCCTACCACCTGTGTACGTGGGGCACGATACACTCCTACCACCTGTGTACGTGGGGCACGATACACTCCTACCACCTGTGTACGTGGGGCACGATACACTCCTACCAGCTGTGTACGTGGGGCACGAGACACTCCTACCACCTGTGTACGTGGGGCACGAGACACTCCTGCCACCTGTGTACGTGGGGCACGAGGCACTCCTACCACCTGTGTACGTGGGGCACGAGACACTCCTGCCACCTGTGTACGTGGGGCACGAGGCACTCCTACCACCTGTGTACGTGGGGCACGAGACACTCCTGCCACCTGTGTACGTGGGGCACGAGGCACTCCTACCACCTGTGTACGTGGGTCGACCGATGCTGACCTTTGAATACATGTCGCTTATTAGGGCCAAATACTCGCCATGTGAGCGATACAGGAAGCATTACCGAAGTATATCAGGGTATGAGATATATCAGGGCACCAGAACTATATCCCTCTCTCAAGATGTCCGTGAACCTTTTGCAAGTTACAGGGGTAACGATCTATTTCCAGTAGACAATGATAAATCCATGGATGGGATTATATGTAATATGTTATTATGGCTGACGTGTTAGGACATTTCACACATATGGTATCTGAAACAGGTTTTCTATAATTAGGGAATGTTATCATAATTGCATGAAAGACGACTGTCACATACATGATGGAGATGTGTCACACCTGAGAGAGGTACCACACACCTGAGAGAGGTGCCACACACCTGAGAGAGGTACCACACACCTGAGAGAGGTGCCACACACCTGAGAGAGGTGCCACGTACCTGAGGGAGATGGTGGTGGTGTAGCCGAGGGGCGTGAAGAAGAGGGTCAGCTTCACGTAACTGTTGTGGAGGAAAGTAGTGGGCGTGGTGGGCGTGGCACAGCCTGGCCCCGCCCACCCCGGCAGGCACTCACACCGCAGGGAGCCAGGCGACCCCTGACACCTGCAGAGAGAAGTTGAGATGAAGAGGGAATTAGGAGCAAATGGAGAGAGAGGAGAGAGAACGAGGAGACAGGGGGGAAGAACAGTGGAGAGAGCACAGGTGATAGAAATAAATGAAGGCAGTGAAATAGAATTAGGGCTAATGAGAGAGAGAGAGAAGAGGGGAGATAGAGAGGCAGACAGGATACCGAGACTCTGAAGAAGAGGGGAGAGGAGAGATACACGCGAGATGTGAGGATGAGAGTTAGTGATAAAGGATGTGTCTAGTATAAATCGCAAGAGATCGGAACACAAACACTGACACACACACACATTATTCATCGTTAGCATAATAATGTGCACAATAAGTACCGGGAGAGATCAATTTAGTCTTGCACATTGCAGTCGAAGTTACACTTCATTTAGGTAATATACATTAACTCCCTAATTTGCATACTCACCTCAGTACCGACAGTGAGGTATTCAGGAACAATCACAACCATATCCCCTGATTTGCATTATATATATATATATATATATATATATATATATATATATATATATATATATATATATATATATATATATATATATATATATATATATATATATATATATATATATATTCTGCAACTGGTGTACAGGCCCCCTTAACCATCACCACCAGACAAAGATGATGGTAGCTGAGGCTAATTCCCCATCATCCCACCGGCACTCTGATGGTAATCTTAGGCATGGCATTTTATCATATCATCTCATTCTTTGGGGGCACTCGTGAGGAACACAAATGCGAACAGCCTGAATGGTTCCCAGGCATATATGCAACTGAAAACTCACACCCCAGAAGTGACTCGAACCCATACTGCCAGGAGCACTCTGCAACTGGTGCACAGGACCCTTTAACCACTCGACCATCACGACTGGACAAAGATGATGATAGCCGAGGCTAATTCCCCATCATCCCGCCGGCATTCTGATGGTAATCTTGGGCTTGGTATTTTATCAAATCATCTCATTCTTTGGGGAACACATAAGGAACACAAATGCGAACAAGCCTGAATGGTCCCCAGGACTATATGCAACTGAAAACTCACACCTCAGATGTGACTGGGGTGTGAGTTTTATGACATATGACAGCCAATACATATTACCCAACGTGACATATTCTAAAATGAGAAACAAGAAGTGATACATAATGACATGTAATAAATTATCACACGTGATACATACGGGCATATTATACATACTAACACGTGATACGTACTGAAGCACAAAATACATACTCCTTGGGCCGACATTATTTTCAAATACACAATAAAACCACTGAAGCATCAGGTTTCTAATTAGACATTAATGCTGTTGGTTGAACTGAATTTGCGCCTCAGGTCTCTCCCCAGGACATGACAAGCAGCAGACCCCAGTACCATTAGAGGCAGCAGACCTCAGGACATAACTGGCAGCAGACCCCAATACTATATCAGGCAGCAGATCCCAGGACATAACTGGCAGCAGACCCCAGTACCATTAGAGGCAACAGACCTCAGGACATAACTGGCAGCAGACCCCAATTCCATAACAGGCAGCAGACCCCAGTACCATAACAGGCAGCAGACCCAAGGGCATAACTGGTAGCAGACCCCAGTACCATTAGAGGCAGCAGACCTCAGGACATAACTGGCAGCAGACCCCAATATTATAACAGGCAGCAGACCCCAGTACCATAACAGGCAGCAGACCCCAATATTATAACAGGCAGCAGACCCCAGTACCATAACAGGCAGCAGACCCAAGGGCACAACTGGTAACAGACCCCAGTACTATATCAGGCAGCAGACCCCAATACCATAACAGGCAGCAGACCCCAGTACTATATCAGGCAGCAGACCCCAATACCATAACAGGCAGCAGACCCCAGTACTATATCAGGCAGCAGACCTAAGGACATATCAGGCAGCAGACCCCAATACCATAACAGGCAGCAGACCCTTCAGACAATGTTGTCGACAGTGGAGACGCTTAATTAAAACGGGAAGCTGTTCGTTTACCCAAGTTGTGTCGTGGGAGAACGACTCGTTGCCAACGAGATGACCTTACTCGGCTCACGTGGAAGGAGGCAGGGTGAGAGAGAGAGAGACAGAGAGAGAGAGAGAGAGAGAGAGAGAGAGAGAGAGAGAGAGAGAGAGAGAGAGAGAGAGAGAGAGAGAGAGAGAGAGAGAGAGAGAGAGAGAGAGAGAGAGAGAGAGAGCGAGAGAGAGAGAGAGCAAGAGCGAGAGAGAGCAAGAGCGAGAGAGAGCAAGAGCGAGAGAGAGAGAGAGCAAGAGCGAGTAGAGAGCAAGAGCGAGAGAGAGCAAGAGCGAGAGAGAGAGAGAGAGCAAGAGCGAGAGAGAGAGAGAGCAAGAGCGAGAGAGAGAGAGAGCAAGAGCGAGAGAGAGAGAGAGAGAGCAAGAGAGCGAGAGAGAGAGAGAGAGCAAGAGCGAGAGAGAGAGAGAGCAAGAGCGAGAGAGAGAGAGAGCAAGAGCGAGAGAGAGCGAGAGCGAGAGCGAGAGCGAGAGCGAGAGAGAGAGTGAGAGAGAGAGAGAGAGAGAGAGAGAGAGAGAGAGAGAAGAGAGAGAGTGAGAGAGAGAAAGAAAGAGAGAGAGAGAGAGAGAAAGAGAGAGAGAGAGAGAGAGAGAGAGAGAGAGAGAGAGAGAGAGAGAGAGAGAGAGAGAGAGAGAGAGAGAGAGAGAGAGAGAGAGAGAGAGAGAGAGAGAGAGAGAGAGAGAGAGAGAGAGAGAGAGAGAGAGAGAGAGAGAGAGAGAGAGAGAGAGAGAGAGAGAGAGAGAGAGAGAGAGAGAGAGAGAGAGAGAGAGAGAAATGAAATGGACAGAAAAGACGGTCAAGTAATAAAAGGAAAGAGGAAAGAGGAAGAAAGATATAAAATGAAAGAGTAAAAAAAAGGGGGATGATGAGGTGGGAGTGGTGTGACATAACCAAGCAGGTACAGAAGAGAGGAATAACGAGAAGAGGGAAAAGAGAATCAAGAGGATTAGGAAAAAATAATACCGTGCCGTTTTTCGGCGTACTCGTCTTGCCTCTTGACCCTTATTTTGCCTCTCTAACTTTTATTTAAACTTTGCTTCTGACCCTTACCTCTTTTTTCCTTGCTAGTTGACGCTCCCTAACCTGTGTCTCTTGACTTCTTTTGACCCTCTGGAACGCTCTGGAACGTGATTTTAGAAAAAAACTATACTCCGAAATTCGAATTTTTCTCTCCAGCACGTTTCACTAGGGAAATCAGAAATGCATTTCAGATTGTCAGAAATCAGCCTGACTCGCTTTTGGACATTTTAGGTACTTTAACTCTCCCGAGAGTGGGAGGTAAGGAGAGCAAACACAATCATCGGTGTTCGTCAGAGGTTACATGGTCAAGATACGAGAGGGAGCAGGAGGAGTGGAAAGGGTAGAGGGAAGGAGAGGATGGGAGAGGTGAGGTATGGGAGGATGATGGGGAGGGGTGTGGAAGCAGGGGGAGTAGGGTAGACAGAGCTGGGGGAGGCAGGACGGCTTTACAAGACACGAGAAACCTTAATGATAATACAATTAACCTCGCCCCTGAAATACTGGATGACAGTCCTGAAAGAGGGGGAACATTTCCCCAGCGAGTGGTTTCAAATGTAATTTTAATTTTACCCTAAAATGCACATCCGAAATCATTGTATACAACACGTTAATCGCTCATAATATCTGGCTCGAATATTTTTACAGACACAGTTATAATACACACGCATATCAGTTAACATGTAGGCTAATTATAAAGCTTCTCTACTAATTAAATTGCTTCCGCAGTTTAAAAAAAAAAAAATACTCTGCTATAATTAAAATTATTTGACATAATATTTCTTGTAAGATTAATACCAGAGGTAATACCGAGTCAGACAATGTTAACACTATCGCATTATTTCTATTGTGATTCAAGATAATTCTAGAGGGTGCTGCTGCTGTTGATGTTCTTTAACAACGATATATTTTCGTTATAAGAAGTGAGTGAATGTCACATCGTCACATTTGTCTGTGTTGTTGCTTCCTTCACTCGACCTGTCCGCACAACGGCAAATACCCTCCGACATGTAAGCATCCCACGCAGTGTCAGCCCCTAACTCTGGTCAGTTGTACTCCTTCCACACAGAGTACAGCCTGGCATATACCCTGAACGTTTCGTGGTCCACCAGTGTTCCTCCACAGATAGTGTGACCATAGTGGAACACGCTATAAGGATCCGATACACCAGAATCTATTGGTTAATCCCCCAGGAGACTTAAGGTAAGCGGACATCAGGATTCCGAAGTATAGCCAAACTTCTACAAAAGATAAATAAGTATATTATCCATATATTTTAGTAAGAATGTTTGTCGGTTTGTCCGTGGTTAAAGGCCTCACGCTTGGGGCTAGCCTCAACCAGGTTTTCACATGGACTCTGCACTAGGGCCCCGATTCCTGGAATTTCAAATTCATCAAGATTGGTAAAAAAAAACGCTGTCACTGGCCAGTAACATTTTTTGGAGACGGAGCTTACAGTTGTTACCCTCAACATATTTAAAACGGCAGAGATAACACAACTTCATAAAGGAGGAAATAAAGTAGAAGCAAACAATTACAGACTGATGGAACTAGCATCACACATTATACAAATCTTAGGAAGAATGCTAAAATCACAAATGAGAAAGATCACAAAGTACACGATCGCAGATCACAGATAGCCTTGAACCTAAAGGGCTTAGAACAAGGCACCCTTGCCTTTCTCTGTTGTTACACCACTGGGACATTGTTTTAGGTACCATCAAAGAAAAGCAAAACTCTGTTGAATATTCGCACATTTCTTGAAAGCTTTCAAATCTGGCCATGGTGTTATTATGCAATAAATGCTCGCAAAAGATATAACTGGCAAAGAAGGAAGATGGATCTTAAATTTCCAAACAAATACAGCCCAGTGTGTAATAATCAACAAGGTGAAATCCGCATCATCCGCCGTGAAAAGATCAGATCCCTGGAGACCTCGAGGGTTCTGTGCTTGCTCCAGTACTTTTTCTCATTCTCATACCGGACATAGAGAACACAAACAACAGTACTGTATCATCCTTCGCAGATGACAAGGATTTTTATGAGAGTAGACAAATAAAGAGAAAACAGCAAACCTCCAAACTCAAGTAAATCAAATCTTTCAATGGCCCACAAAAAATTATGATGTTTTAGGAAAATGGGTTCCAGCTCCTGATCTAAAAAAACGAAGAAAAAGAAACCACACACAAAATTAAGGAAAATCGCTCTATAGAACAAAAAACGTTTTAAAAGATCTGGGAGTAATAATGTCCAAAGGCCTTCCATATCATCCTGTCCTCTTAAAAATAACGTCGCTTGTGGCCGTTTACCCGTATGGCCGAAAGTGGACGTAATTTGAAAATGAAAAATAAAATGAAAATAATATTTTTTCAATAACAGTAAGTTAAGGGTCCTCTGGTAGGTTAGGTGGGCAGAAAATTCTCATAAAAATCAAAACGTTATGAAAAACGTCAATTAAAAGTTTCCTCTCCTAACCTTACCGAGTAAGACTCAAACAGAAAACGGGACAATAGATCACTTTTTTGAGTCGATTTCATTTCAAATTACGTCTACTTTTGGCCATAGTGCGCATACGAGCAAAAAGTGACGTTATTTTTAAGAGGACGGGTTCTTCATATATATATATATATATATATATATATATATATATATATATATATATATATATATATATATATATATATATATATAAATATATATATATATATATATATATATATATATATATATATATATATATATATATATATATATATATATATATATATATATTATAGGGAAGGGAGTACCACCTCTGGCTGGAAGAAGGGGGACCCATAGCCTCGGAGGAAACCACACATAACGCATTGGAGGGAATGTAGGTCCCCCTCCAATACAGTTTCTGTGTGCTTTTCTCCTACCACCCCCTTCCCTTTTTTTCCATTATTGTGTATTTAAAGGTTACATATATATATATATATATATATATATATATATATATATATATATATATATATATATATATATATATATATATATATATATATATATATATATATATATATATATACATATATACATATACATATATATATATATATATACATATATACATATATACATATATATATATATATATATATATATATATATATATATATATATATATATATATATATATATATATATATATATATATATATGTCGTACCTAGTAGCCAGAACGCACTTCTCAGCCTACTATGCAAGGCCCGATTTGCCTAATAAGCCAAGTTTTCATGAATTAATGTTTCTCGACTACCTAACCTACCTAACCTAACCTAACCTAACTTTTTCGGCTACCTAAACTAACCTAACCTATAAAGATAGGTTAGGTTAGGTTAGGTAGGGTCGGTTAGGTTCGGTCATATATCTACGTTAATTTTAACTCCAATAAAAAAAAATTGACCTCATACATAATGAAATGGGTAGCTTTATCATGTCATAGGAAAAAAATTAGAGAAAATATATTAATTCAGGAAAACTTGGCTTATTAGGCAAATCGGGCCTTGCATAGTAACCCAAGAAGTGCATTCTGGCTACTAGGTACGACATATATATATATATATATATATATATGTATATATATATATATCCAGCTGGTATATTAAGAACTTTCCCCTTTTGATAATTCACTCATATAAAATTTTATTTTTCGACACAAAGACCCAGTCTATTCACTATCATTTCCAGAACAAATCCACATTGTTCGAAATTTCATGTAACTTCTCTTGTATATGGATTACTCTCTCTAGCCCACTTCAAGCATATGGAACATTTTTAACTGCATTGATAATTTTCAGATATCCGTTAAATCTGGCGGTGAATGTCCATAGAGTCTCGTTAAATTGTACGATTTTTTCCCCATCATAATTCTAATTGATTACCATTTTATATTCGATTCGATTACCATTAACACTCGATTAACACTCGAGATATCTGCAATTACCGTTCATTTAGTACATTTCAATTCACCTTTCTCCCAGTTCAATAGCTCGCTGAGACATCAGCTCTCTAACTCCCGGTACCAGGCATACAGTTCTCACACGGACACACATCATACTGTAGTTAAAGCGTATCTCAGTGTCTTGCGATTTTTCTGGTGCAATAAATGAATAACACGATTAGTAATAAAATAGGCCAGCATACCCACGGGCCGCGTCACAAAGAGCCCAAAGCATCATAAACAGGTATACAAATAGAAAGGACACATGGGCAGGAGCATGAGAGCAAGGACACATTGGCAGGTAAACAAATAACGGGACCCCATGGGCAGGTGAACAAATAACGAGACCTCATGGGCAGGTAAACAAATAACGAGACCTCATGGGCAGGTAAACAAATAACGGGACCTCATGGGCAGGTAAACAAATAACGAGACCTCATTGGCAGGTATATAAATAGTAGTTTCTAGTGTGCAAAATTGCGTGTAGTGTTAGCTCAGTAAGCCATTACCCACCCCAGAGCTCATGCGGACTATTCATGAGAACTGCTTGGGCACCAGATCGGTGTCTCCAGAATTCCTGATGGACTCAGTAGGGTCCCAGGCTGAATAGCTTTTAGCACGTCTTGGCATAGGGGTATGGCGCACGGCTGGTGTCTACTAGGTCGGTGGGTAAATCCCGCTTTGCTTCAAATAATTTTCGCATTATTATTGTTATTATTACCATTATTTTGTCATTACTATTAATATCATGAAATTTATTTGTAATAATTGCTTACGTAGGAGAGATAGATAGATAGAGAGAGAGATATCCTTATCCTTGTTCAGAGTACACTCATTAAATAAATGAGTCTCTAGGAGCAGGCGTTTGCTTGCAGTTTCACTGGGTAAGTCATTTTACTGCCGTTATGAACCCTAGTTCTAGTTTAAAAATAAATAGAGAAGCAGGGAGACAAGGAAAAGTTTATAGATGCTAGCATATATTAGAGCTTACCATTTCCTCCCTCTCTCTCTCTTTGATATGTACACATAGAGGACTGACCTGCCGTGGAGGCCGCAGTAGAGGCCACTGGAGAGGCAGTCTGCAGCAGGACACCCGGGGTAACTGCCCTGGCCGAGGACGCCGCCGCCCAGGTCCACCAGCTGCTGGAACAACACACACCAGTTTGTAGACGAGCGTTCTCCACCCACACGACCAGGCTCCAGCCCAACTCCCTCCTTCCTTAAAATCATTAGATATAATATATCTCTAAAAGAGAATGTGCGTGATGTTCCACGGCAGATGTCTGGTGCTAACCTCAGCCATCTCTTCTGAATACACATTGATGGTAGGTGCACGACTATCATGGGGTGGTAGAGGTTGGCCCCAAGGTCCCCCTTTAATAAGATCGGTTCCCTGCAACTCCCAGCGAATCGTATGGAGTCAAATAGGTATTTAGGGTTTCTACATAGTTCTCCAACATAACCACAACGTTGTGACAAGTTTGCATTAAAATAAACAAAACGACGTGCTTACATTTTGTGTTGGGTGAATTTATTCCATGTTCCCAGAGAGAGAGAGACATGAGGTGGGGAAGGGGTAAAATGGGAAAAGGAAGAAATGGGGAATAGGTAGGAGACAGTTGACAGGGATAAGAGGGATAAGGAAGAAGAGAGTAAAGAGGGAGATAAGTGGTTAGGGGGGAAGATAGGGTAAATATGAGATGAAGGAGGCTTTGGGTAAGAGAGCCGGGAGGCATTAAGGGAAGATATGAAAGACAAGGAAAAAGAAGAAGGGAATGGGTAAAGGAGAGTAGAGAGGGAGAATGGGAGGAGGCAGAGGAGGGATGGGGAAGAAAAGGACAGACGGAAGAGGCTGAAGAGTTGGCGAGGAGGGAGAGACTCTGTCATTGCCCGATACTCCATCTAGTGCTAAATATATGAATGTAATTGAACTTTCATTCACACACACCAAATTGACAAAGAGGAATTCCTGAAACCAGCAACTTCAAGAACAAGAGGTGACAGATTCAAGCTAAGGAAACAAAGGGGCCAAAAATATTAGAAAGCTATATTTTGCAAACAGAGAGGTAGACGGTTGGAATAAGTTAAGTGTGAAAGTTGCAGAGGCCAAAACCGTCAGAAGTTTCAAAGCGTTATATGACAGTACTCTGAAGACAGGACACCACGAGCGTAGCTCTCATCCTGTAACTACACTTAGGTAATGAACACACATAGCAGCGACAGTATACAGATCTCATACACTAACACACACAAAAAAGAATAAAGTTTGTTACTCCGCTAGAAGTCTTCAAGAAATGAAAAGCATATACAAAAAAGGACAGACTAAAAAACTGAAAATCACAACACTAGACAAATCACAGAGTAATCATAATCACCAAATTCGAGACACCATCAATTACCATGTAAGGAAGAGAACGAAGGAACGTAAATGGAAAATGGAAGTTGAGATGAGCAAAGCAAACATAAAAGGAAATATTTAAAAAAAAATTGAAGTAAAGATGAATTAATAACGAGCCGAAATTAATTAAATCGAAAAGCAAGTTTTGATTACAAGAAGTAACCTCTTAAAATATATCAAATTATAAAAATGAAATTATTATCAGAGACATTTTATATAATATGAATATATTAAAACAAAGTTTTTGGGAGTTCTATCTGTTAGATTTTTTATTTAATTGTAAAACTTCACTTGCGTGTTTTAGGCAAGTTACTGCATTAAGCACAGACACAGTGTTCTCCCATATTAACAGGGACTTGATGAAAGAATGTGAATGACCTCACTAGTTCTAGTTGCCCTTGAGAGGTGGTGATCTTTGGGGGGTTTAAATACCGCGAAATTACCATTTCTTTTTAGGGTCTGAGTTTGGTGCAGTGGGTTAAAGGGGTACCTGCTATGCCAGTTGCTGTGAGGCTTCTGTGCTGGCTAGGGTTCGAGTCTCCTGATGGGAAAGTGTTGTAAAACTTCACTTGTGTGTTTTAGGCAAGTTAGTACATATATATATATATATATATATATATATATATATATATATATATATATATATATATATATATATATATATATATATATATATATATATTATTAAATATGACCGAAAAAGTAAGATTAATAATTCTAAAACGAATTTTCTCAATCTTTCGTACATTTCTTTTCACTGTTGGTAGTAATTCAAAAATCAATTCTACAAAATTCATTTTTATTTCTAGTCTGACGTGACACTTGAGCGCGTTTCGTAAAACTTATTACATTTTCAAAGACTTTAGTTTACACATACACAACTGAATAGAACTTACACATCTCCGATTTGTTTATATCTACATTTGAGTAAGGTGGATGGGGTGAGGTGGTATTAATAGGGTATTAATTTCATCAACACAAGACAGAACACGAAACAATGGGTATTGAATGGAAGTGATTGTAGAAAGCCTATTGGTCCATATTTCTTGATGCTTCTATATTGGAGCGGAGTCTTGAGGTGGGTAGAATATAGTTGTGCATTAATTGGCTGTTGATTGCTGGTGTTGACTTTTTAATGTGTAGTGCCTCGCAAACGTCAAGCCGCCTGCTATCGCTGTATCTATCGATGATTTCTGTGTTGTTTACTAGGATTTCTCTGGCGATGGTTTGGTTGTGGGAAGAGATTATATGTTCCTTAATGGAGCCCTGTTGCTTATGCATCGTTAAACGCCAAGAAAGAGATGTTGTTGTCTTACCTATATACTGGGTTTTTTGGAGCTTACAGTCCCCAAGAGGGCATTTGAAGGCATAGACGACGTTGGTCTCTTTTAAAGCGTTCTGCTTTGTGTCTGGAGAGTTTCTCATGAGTAGGCTGGCCGTTTTTCTGGTTTTATAGTAAATCGTCAGTTGTATCCTCTGATTTTTGTCTGTAGGGATAACGTTTCTATTAACAATATCTTTCAGGACCCTTTCCTCCGTTTTATGAGCTGTGGAAAAGAAGTTCCTGTAAAATAGTCTAATAGGGGGTATAGGTGTTTCAAGTTCTTGAACTTGAAACCGGCCATATACTGCAGGTATGTTGACGACATTTTTACACAGGTACCTGATGTCAGACATCTGCAGGAGCTGAAGGAGGCATTTGAGCAGAGTTCCGTGCTGCGTTTCACTTACGAGATGGAAAAGGATGGGAAGCTGCCCTTTCTAGATGTAACAGTCATGGAAAAGAGCGGAGGTTTCCATACTGCAGTCTACACTAAGGAAACGAACATAGGAATGTGCCTAAATGCCAACAGCGACTGCCCAGACAGTGTGGAAACCTCCGCTCTTTTACATGACTGTTACATCTAGAAAGGGCAGCTTCCCATCCTTTTCCATCTCGTAAGTGAAACGCAGCACGGAACTCTGCTCAAACACCTCCTTCAGCTCCTGCAGATGTCTGACATCAGGTACCTGTGTAAAAATGTCGTCAACATACCTGCAGTATATGGCCGGTTTCAAGTTCTTGAACTTGAAACGGTTTCAAGTTCTTGAACTTGAAACCGGCCATATACTGCAGGTATGTTGACGACATTTTTACACAGGTACCTGATGTCAGATATCTGCAGGAGCTGAAGGAGGCATTTGAGCAGAGTTCCGTGCTGCGTTTCACTTACGAGATGGAAAAGGATGGGAAGCTGCCCTTTCTAGATGTAACAGTCATGGAAAAGAGCGGAGGTTTCCACACTGCAGTCTACACTAAGGAAACGAACATAGGAATGTGCCTAAATGCCAACAGCGACTGCCCAGACAGGTACAAGAGGGGTGTTGTTAACGCATATGTCGACCGCGCTCTCAGCCACAGCTCAGAATGGAAGCAAGTCGACGAAGAACTCTGTAGGGTAAGGCAGGTCCTAGTCAACAACGGCTTCTCCAATGGTTTCGTCGAAGACATCATAAGAAGGAAAGTGAAACGCCATGCAACCTCTGAAGAGACAACTAACACAACACCTATACCCCCTATTAGACTATTTTACAGGAACTTCTTTTCCACAGCTCATAAAATTGAAGAAAGGGTCCTGAAAGATATTGTTAATAGAAACGTTATCCCTACAGACAAAAATCAGAGGATACAACTGACGATTTACTATAAAACCAGAAAAACGGCCAGCCTACTCATGAGAAACTCTCCAGACACAAAGCAGAACGCTTTAAAAGAGACCAACGTCGTCTATGCCTTCAAATGCCCTCTTGGGGACTGTAAGCTCCAAAAAACCCAGTATATAGGCAAGACAACAACATCTCTTTCTAAGCGTTTAACGATGCATAAGCAACAGGGCTCCATTAAGGAACATATAATCTCTTCCCACAACCAAACCATCGCCAGAGAAATCCTAGTAAACAACACAGAAATCATCGATAGATACAGCGATAGCAGGCGGCTTGACGTTTGCGAGGCACTACACATTAAAAAGTCAACACCAGCAATCAACAGCCAATTAATGCACAACTATATTCTACCCACCTCAAGACTCCGCTCCAATATAGAAGCATCAAGAAATATGGACCAATAGGCTTTCTACAATCCCATTCAATACCCATTGTTTCGTATTCTGTCTTGTGTTGATGAAATTAATACCCTATTAATACCACCTCACCCCATCCACCTCACTCAAATGTAGATATAAACAAATCGGAGATGTGTAAGTTCTATTCAGTTGTGTATGTGTAAACTAAAGTCTTTGAAAATGTAATAAGTTTTACGAAACGCGCTCAAGTGTCGCGTCAGACTAGAAATAAAAATTAATTTTGGAGAATTGATTTTTGAATTACCAACAACAGTGAAAAGAAATGTACGAAAGATTGAGAAAATTCGTGTTAGAATTATTAATCTTACTTTTTCGGTCATATATAATAATATATGTCTACAGGAAAGACTGCTACCAAAATATACTAATATATATATATATATATATATATATATATATATATATATATATATATATATATATATATATATATATATATATATATATATATATATATATATATATATATATATATATATATATATATATTATATTTATATATATATTTATATATATATTATATATATATATATATATATATATATATATATATATATATATATATTTATATTTATATATATATATTTATATTTATATATATATTTATATATATATTTATATATATATATATATATATATATATATATATATATATATATATATATATATATATATATATATATATATATATATATATATATTTACTGCTACTACAGCGCCTCTCACCTGGCCGTTGACTCTGAGGTTCCGGAGACAACCATAGAAAGGTGGGAAACTCCCTTGTAAAGTGTTTGCTGGTAGAGGGTGAGACAGTCCACCCACTTGTAGCGGTCCACTTGTGTTGAGGACGCGGGCGGCACGAGGCAGTCTGGCCGCCCCTCTACAAGTGTGGGCGTCGGGATGGGTGTTCGTCTTGGAGTGGTTGTGGGCGGGGGTGGAGGGTGGCGGCGGTGGTACGTCGTCTGGTCCTTTGCCCGTGCACAAGTCCACAATCATTTCCACCAACTGAGAGTGGGAGAGAACGAGCGAGGAGAGAGGAAGGAGATGGAGAAATGAAAGAGGATGGAGAAGGAGAAGAAGGGACGAGCAAGGGAAGAAGAGCAGTAGACAGGTTAATGAGAGAAGGAAAATTGGATGAAGGATCGGAAGATAAGAGTGGGTGAAGAAAAAGAATTAAAAGAAGACAAGGAAGCGTGAATGGGGAGGATGAGGAGGTGGGAGAGCACAAATTGGGAAAGGAGAATAACCCGCGATTAATGTTTTGATGTAAATGGTGTTGGGTGAGTATTTTACACACTTTTGAACTATTAGTAATTATCACCTGACGAGCAGCTGTCTCCCGAACACTGAATTATAATCGTACTTTGTTGAACAATAGATGACTATCTCTCTGCTGAACAAAAATTAACTTTCATACTCATATAAGTATTGTGAGAGATGACATTCTCACCTGAAAATTTTTAATATTGCATACTACCCTGAATTATATATATCATACCAGTTTAAACATTGAATACCTATCATAGACGCCTGAAAAAATATATAACGATCATACTCTCCTGAACCACGAAGAGTAAAACTCACTCTATCTCCAAAAAATATCTAGTACTTTTCATTATTCATTAGTGGACTGTCCCACACATTTGAATCTGGGTATCACCTATTTTTAACATTATTTGCATCGGCACGTTGATGCCCTGATCCTGCCATAATATTATACATTGCAAAAAATGCTGGATTGCCCATGTATTAGCTGTCCAAGCTGCAATGTAATCGAAGTATGCATTCGTAAATGTTAAACTGTGTATCGAAAAACGACCTTTTATCATATATAAAAATATATTCATTCGGTGGCCCTTTCTTTTGAATGTAGATTAAATATATTACATGGGCCTGCCGAAGGCCGAATTTCAACCACAGTTTTCAAAAGGGATTTATCTTCTATGGTGATGACAGTACCTAAAGCAAGTGTCAAAGAAAACTAGGTATAGTTCACAGTGAAGTGTTAAATGACATTTATTATAGTTTAATCGACTATAACAGGCAGTAATCGTGACCTGTCGAGACTAGTCAGGCGATTAACAACATGAGATTTGTTATGATAATGAATGAATGATATGAAATAATGATAATATTTACCACTACAAAGGAAGTCGCAACGATATTGGTCACAACAATCATTTGGATTTCAAAACCAATACCTATAGTCCAAAGTCTCTGCTCTACATCCTCACCTCGTCTTTCCATATAAGGTCGATCCTGTGCCAGGTGTTGTCTGCTAGGGAGTAGGAGGCGTTGAGGTCGAGGGTAACAGGGCCGCCTCCCAGGTCCAGCAGGACAGACGGACGGCCCTGACGCAGCTCCAGCAGCAACAGGTCCCTAGCGGTGTTCTCTTCGGCCCCAGGGGTTGGTGCCCCCTGGTCCGGTCCTGAGTACAGCAGCGTGGCCGACATGGATCTGGTCAGTACCTCCAGACTCAAGTGGACTTCGGCACAAGGCGGGATGGGCGGCACCCACGCCCACCCGCCCACTGTAACGACCTCATCTTCACTACTTCCCAAGTCTGACCCTCCATCGTCGTCCTCGAAGTGCCTAACGATCACTTTACAGCGAGAACCCCAGGTGCCGTGAGGACAGATGCATCTGAGGAACGTATCGTCCAAACAGAACCCAGGAAATAACCTTACAATGTTCTGCAGATAAATATTCCTAATTGTGAAATTCTAGTAAAACACCAGACTAAGGAGCTCGCTAATCCGGACTCAGTCAACCTGGACCTCTGTGTAATCTTACAAATTGACTCTAAGTTTTTGTTTGCCAAACTTCACCAAACTAGGACACAAATCCGTGTTATTGGGAGTCTCGGCCAAGTTATTAATGTTTAAGGGCCTTCAACCAGTGTAGCCTGAGCAGCTGGAAGTTAAAACTGACCTTGTCAAGCTCATGTGCAGTAATTTGTGTGTTGGGTTGTCTCAATAAACAAACATAAATAAATAAAATATTGTACCTAATATAACAATAATTACCTAATTTTTACTATATATATATATATATATATATATATATATATATATATATATATATATATATATATATATATATATATTATTAAATATGACCGAAAAAGTAAAATTAATAAATCTGCAGGAGCTGAAGGAGGCATTTGAGCAGAGTTCCGTGCTGCGTTTCACTTACGAGATGGAAAAGGATGGGAAGCTGCCCTTTCTAGATGTAACAGTCATGGAAAGGAGCGGAGGTTTCCAAACTGCAGTCTACACTAAGGAAACGAACATAGGAATGTGCCTAAATGCCAACAGCGACTGCCCAGACAGGTACAAGAGGAGTGTTGTTAACGCATATGTCGACCGTGCTCTCAGCCACAGCTCAGAATGGAAGCAAGTCGACGAAGAACTCTGTAGGGTAAGGCAGGTCCTAGTCAACAACGGCTTCTCCAATGGTTTCGTCGAAGACATCATAAGAAGGAAAGTGAAACGCCATGCAACCTCTGAAGAGACAACTAACACAACACCTATACCCTCTATTAGACTATTTTACAGGAACTTCTTTTCCACAGCTCATAAAACGGAAGAAATGGTCCTGAAAGATATTGTTAATAGAAACGTTATCCCTACAGACAAAAATCAGAGGATACAACTGACGATTTACTATAAAACCAGAAAAACAGCCAGCCTACTCATGAGAAACTCTCCAGACACAAAGCAGAACGCTTTAAAAGAGACCAACGTCGTCTATGCCTTCAAATGCCCTCTTGGGGACTGTAAGCTCAAAAAAAAACAGTATATAGGCAAGACAACAACATCTCTTTCCAGGCGTTTAACGATGCATAAGCAACAGGGCTCCATTAAGGAACATATAATCTCTCCCCACAACCAAACCATCGCCAGAGAAATCCTAGTAAACAACACAGAAATCATCGATAGATACAGCGATAGCAGGCGGCTTGACGTCTGCGAGGCACTACACATTAAGAAGTCAACACCAGCAATCAACAGCCAATTAATGCACAACTATATTCTACCCACCTCAAGACTCCGCTCCAATATAGAAGCATCAAGAAATATGGACCAATAGGCTTTCTACAATCACTTCCATTCAATACCCATTGAATGGAAGAGAGACAGAACAGACAGAACAGAAACAATGGGTATTGAATAGAAGTGTTTGTAGAAAGCTCATTGTTTCTGTTCTGTCTTGTGTTGATACTTTTAATACCCTATTAATATCCCCTCTTGTTCTGTCTTGTGTTAATGCCACATCACCCCTCCCACCTCACTCAAATGTAGATATAAAATCAGAGATACGTCAGTTGTGTATTTGTGAAGTCTTTGAAAATGTAATAAGTTTTACGAAACGCGCCCGTGTCGCGTCAGACTAGAAATAAAAATGAATTTTGGAGAAGTGATTTTTGATTTACCTCCAACAGTGAAGCGTAATGTACGAAAGATTGAGAAAATTCGTGTTAGAATTATTAATCTTATTTTTTCGGTCATATTTAATAATATATGTCTACAGGAAAGACTGCTACCAAAATATACTAATATTAAAGTGCACGACCCAGCAGCAAGGAATCAAGCCTTCACGATAAAATATCGCCAGGATCTGATTCGTGATCAGATATACAAGGCAGAGAATGAAATCAAAGACAACAAAACGCAACTACTTCATGCTACAAACGAGTGGAGAAATAGCAACATCGACCATAGTATCCGTACCCGCATTGAACAACACCTCGACATCCTCACAGACCAACATCACCTCAGCACTGAAACAAGGATTATCAAGAAACTAACAACATTATATGGAGGACCTATGGCAATTCCACGACCAAGAGATGGCTTCCTGAACCTTGCAGGAATTAACCTCACTGAGGACCAAGTCACTCTCCTAAATCTGGGCATAAACTGTCATGTTATGTCCAGACCGAGTGAAATGGCCCGGAAAGTAGAGTTGGAAATTCTGTTGGACGACATATTCGACCTCGAGACACAAAAGAAGGTCACTACCAAAGATACCTTACAAGCAGAACTTATTGCAGAAGGAGGAAAAAATCGAGGCAACTACAGAAGCACCATACTGTCCCCCGAGCTTAAAGCGGCAGCTAAAAGCCTTCGTGAGAACAAGGAGATAGTTGTCAGGAGAGGTGACAAGTCGCCAATATATGTCATTCTTAAAAAAGACGAATATCTGGCGAAAATGAACATCATACTCTCTGACCAAACTAAGTTCCAAAGGGTAACGAAGGACACTACAGCCGAATTAAAAGCAAAGGTCAACAAACTGATCGAAACTGTGAACGCCAAGAAATCCGGACTCCACCTGCCAAAGATCATTGGGGAATATAAACCTGGATATGCGTATGGAAATGTCAAGACGCACAAGCCTGGAAACCCACTTCGGCCAATCATTAGCCAGATACCCACACCCACGTACAGACTGGCGAAGCGACTCAACGGCCTGCTGACTCCTTATGTTCCTTGCGCCTTCAGCCTGAAGTCTCCAAAGGAATTTGTGGACTTACTGCGGGGCACACGGGCCACAGGGATAAGAGCCTCGTTGGACGTAGAATCGCTGTTTACCAACGTACCTGTGGACGAGACAATCGGAATGATAGCCGACAGAGTGTATCGTGATCCAGCCTGTACTCCTCTTGACATGCCAGAAAGTATTCTGAGGAAACTACTCCAAGCTTGTACTAAAGAGGCACCCTTCTTGAGCCCGGATGGGCACATGTATAAGCAAGTAGATGGGGTCGCCATGGGTTCTCCCCTAGGTGTCCTGTTTGCAAACTTCTACATGGGTACCATCGAGCAAAAAGTCTTAGTCGACATGAACTTGAAACCGGCCATATACTGCAGGTATGTTGACGACATTTTTACACAGGTACCTGATGTCAGACATCTGCAGGAGCTGAAGGAGGCATTTGAGCAGAGTTCCGTGCTGCGTTTCACTTACGAGACGGAAAAGGATGGGAAGCTGCCTTTTCTAGATGTAACAGTCATGGAAAAGGGCGGAGGTTTCCACACTGCAGTCTACACTAAGGAAACAAACATAGGAATGTGCCTAAATGCCAACAGCGACTGCCCTGACAGGTACAAGAGGAGTGTTGTTAACGCATACGTCGACCGTGCTCTCAGCCACAGCTCAGAATGGAAGCAAGTCGACGAAGAACTCTGTAGGGTAAGGCAGGTCCTAGTCAATAACGGCTTCTCCAATGGTTTCATCGAAGACATCATAAGAAGGAAAGTGAAAAGCCATGCAACCTCTGAAGAGACAACTAATACAACACCTATACCCCCTATTAGACTATTTTACAGGAACTTCTTTTCCACAGCTCATAAAACGGAGGAAAGGGTCCTGAAAGATGTTGTTAATAGAAACGTTATCCCTACAGACAAAAATCAGAGGATACAACTGACGATTTACTATAAAACCAGAAAAACGGCCAGCCTACTCATGAGAAACTCTCCAGACACAAAACAGAACGCTTTAAAAGAGACTAACGTCGTCTATGCCTTCAAATGCCCACTTGGGGACTGTAAGCTCCAAAAAACCCAGTATATAGGCAAGACAACAACATCTCTTTCTAGGCGTTTAACGATGCATAAGCAACAGGGCTCCATTAAGGAACATATAATCTCTTCCCATAACCAAACCATCGCCAGAGAAATCCTAGTAAACAACACAGAAATCATCGATAGATACAGCGATAGCAGGCGGCTTGACGTTTGCGAGGCACTACACATCAAGAAGTCAACACCAGCAATCAACAGCCAATTATTGCACAACTATATTCTACCCACCTCAAGACTCCGCTCCAATATAGAAGCATCAAGAAATATGGACCAATAGGCTTTCTACAAACACTTCTATTCAATACCCATTGTTTCTGTTCTGTCTTGTGTTGATACTTTTAATACCCTATTAATATCCCCTCTTGTTCTGTCTTGTGTTAATGCCACATCACCCCTCCCACCTCACTCAAATGTAGATATAAAATCAGAGATACGTCAGTTGTGTATTTGTGAAGTCTTTGAAAATGTAATAAGTTTTACGAAACGCGCCCGTGTCGCGTCAGACTAGAAATAAAAATGAATTTTGGAGAAGTGATTTTTGATTTACCTCCAACAGTGAAGCGTAATGTACGAAAGATTGAGAAAATTCGTGTTAGAATTATTAATCTTACTTTTTCGGTCATATTTAATAATATATGTCTACAGGAAAGACTGCTACCAAAATATACTAATATATATATATATATATATATATATATATATATATATATATATATATATATATATATATATATATATATATATATATATATGTCGTACCTAGTAGCCACAACGCACTTCTCAGCCTACTATGCATGGCCCAATTTGCCTAATAAGCCAAGTTTTCATGAATTAATCATTTTTCGAATACCTAACCTAACCTAACCTAACTTTTTCGGCTACCTAACTTAACCTAACCTATAAAGATAGGTTAGGTTAGGTTAGGTAGGGTTGGTTAGGTTCGGTCATATATCTACGTTAATTTTAACTACAATAAAAAAAATTGACCTCATACATTATGAAATGGGTAGCTTTATCATTTCATAAGAAAAAAATTTGAGAAAATATATTAATTCAGGAAAACTTGGCTTATTAGGCAAATCGGGCCTTGCATAGTAGGCCAAAAAGTGCGTTCTGGCTACTAGGTACGACATATATATATATATATATATATATATATATATATATATATATATATATATATATATATATATATATATATATATATATATAATTTATGATCGATGTTCCCTTCGGGAATCTTAATTTTAAGATAAATAGGAAAACCAGGGATATACTGAACATCTTGTTTCAGAATCTTTACTTTAAAATGCATAACGTTTCGAATACTTCTCGTATTCATCATCAGATCTAAAAGAAAAAACAGAAATCACAATCAAATAGCTGGTAAACAAAGAACTCATACTGAATATAATTACCTATCAAAGAAAGGAAAATGCTTAAAAAACAAAACACTTAAGCGCACTTAAAGTGATCAATACAAATATAACTTATTAACTCTCACATATATTAAAACTAATTTAAAATCTATTAAACTACAAGATGAAATTTATAACTACTAAAACAAACCTTTCTATTAAACTTACGTGAAGTGATCAAAAGTGAAACTTGATACCTATCACATAGATACTAAACACTATAATAAATATTTATATAATGACTACAAATCTACGAAAAATGTATGTAAAATACAAACAGAATAAACGACAATTATAAAGTACTAACCAAAATCTTATAAAAACTCAAATATTAAATAAAATTAAATACCAAAAAATGTATTATATATCCTAAATAAAAGATTATATTTATGTACAATGTCAAGACTTGAAATAAGTAAGAAAGGGCAAAGACATGGTAAACTAAACAAAAAATTAAACTACCAAAATGAACTAAAAATCAAATTACAGGGCCTACTGTGCACTATTCAGTGTACAATTGAACAGCTGAAAGGTTGCTATTTAACAGAGGCCGCCGCTCCTTTATATATAAGGATTCCATTACTCTCAAATCTGACTGGCCATTCATACAAGTGTCCAGAATTTTAAAATCAGATTCCAGCAGAGAATGATCAAACTCATAACAATGGTTTCTAATCTCCGAAAATGCTGGTTTAGACAATGGTAATCCAGTCCTAAAAGATAATCCCCGGTGCTCAAGTATCCTAATCTTAAAGTTCCGAATGGAACTCCCGACATATCCAGCATTACAGCTGGAACAATTATACATATATACGACATTTGAGCACAAGGGGGTAGGCACTTTATCTTTAAATTTAAAATAAGAGCCTATGGTATTTGTGTTGACAAAAATAAATCTAAAGTCTACTTGAGGATAACACTGCTGCAACAGTCTCCTCAAACGACTCCTTACAGAAAAGCTAATACTGCCATAAAATGGTAATTTAATATATTTAAGATCCCTTTCCACTGTAGATTTTCCACTTTCCACTTTTTGTTTCAATTTTAATTATGTAGCTTGTTAGAGAGTTACAGGGGGGGAGGGGATTAGATTTTTATATTTGAATGATTGATGTGATGTTCCACATCCCTTTCCATATATATATATATATATATATATATATATATATATATATATATATATATATATATATATATATATATATATATATATATATATATATATATATATATATATATATATATATATATATATATATATATATATATATATATATATATATATATATATATATATATATATATACACGTTCTAACTTGATCAGTTCCAAGTTAGAAGTATAGAAACTTTAGACACACACGCCCACCAGGGGACTTGAACCCTGGCCGGCCACCAAGATGGCAGGTACGCACTTGTACCAACTACACCATGCTCAGAGCCCCAAAGAGGAGGGATATATAATATATATATATATATATATATATATATATATATATATATATATATATATATATATATATATATATATATATATATATATATATATATATATATATATATATATATATATGCAACCATATATATGCAGGTTGAATGCTGCAACCCAACCAGCTGGGGTTTGGAGTCCCCCAAGGCTGTGAAGCAGCGGCTCATGCTGCACGAGCCTACATTAGCTCTCTTACTGAAGACCAGGCAGTAGTAAAATTAGATTTTAAAAACGCTTTCAACTCGGTCAAAAGGGAAGCAATCCTCACTGCAGTCCAGGAACATTGCCCAAGCATTCTCCCGTTTGTGTCAGCAGGCTACAGCAAAGACTCAACCCTCCTGTTTGGCAAACATGAAGTCACCTCAGCAGAGGGAATTCAACAGGGTGACCCACTTGCACCGTTCCTCTTTTGCATAGCGGTTCGAGAAATTACAACCAGACTGTCCAGCGAGCTCAACATCTGGTTCCTGGATGATGGCACTCTGGCAGGCACACAAGATTCCCTGCTAGAAGACTTACAGCTGGTGAAGACACGGGGGAGTCCATGGGTCTCGTTCTTAGCCCCTCCAAGTGCGAAATTATTGCATCTAGTGAAGTAATCATTAGAGCAGTGAAATCAGTTCTACCAGAAGCCTCAGTCGTTAAACCTACCGACAGCACACTACTCGGAGCACCTCTGGGCCACAATGCCATTGCTGCAGTCCTTGACGAAAAGTTTAGAGACCTAAAGAGGATGGAAGAGAGAATTGGGGACTTGGACTCCCACGATGCCCTCTACCTTCTCACAAAGTGCCTTACCCTGCCCAGGCTAACATACTTCTTAAGGTGTGCACCAACTTTTGGCAACCCACTTCTAAATCAATATGATGAGCTCCTCAGGTCAATATTCAGGAAGGCGCTCAACCTAGATTTAGATGACAGTCAGTGGGACCAAGCAACACTACCAGTGAGATTTGGAGGGATAGGCATACGAAAGGCAACTGAGGTAGCACTTCCAGCATTCTTATCCTCATGTACAGCAGCCAACGAATTGGTAGGGCAGATCCTACCAGAGCGTATGAGAGAGACAGCGGGAACTCATGATCAAACGTTCATCGAAGCAGCCAGACAATGGGACACCATTGCACACCCTCAACCCCGACCACAAGTCCCAAAAGACCACAAGCAGGCCCACTGGGATAGCCCCATAATGGAAAAGACTGTCACAGCAATGATTGACAACGCTGATGCTGAAAACAAAGCCCGCCTCCTAGCGGTAACAGCACCCCACGCCGGGGATTTTTTATTTGCTGTGCCCAATGCAGCCCTGGGAACTCGCCTCAGTCATGACGCTCTCCGCATTGGAGTTGCCTTTCGCCTTGCCGCCCCCATCCTCACCGAACATAGGTGCATCTGCGGAACTGCGATGGCAGACCAATATGGTCGTCATGGTCTGGTATGTCGTAAATCACAGGGTAAAATTGCAAGACATGAAGAAGTCAACGACATCATCAAGAGGAGCCTCGCCACAGCCCGCTGCCCGGCACAAAGAGAACCACACTTATCCAGACCTAACGACCCTCAGAAGCGCCCTGATGGGGTCACCTTGCTACCTTGGAAGGATGGTAAGCAAGTGGTATGGGACTACACGTGCGCTGCCACACTGGCCAGTACCTACCTCCACTACAGCACACGTGAAAGCGGTGGTGCTGCTTCTTTCAGGGAATCGCAGAAAATTATTAAATACAGAGGTCTAGCACACTGCTACAGCTTTGTTCCGATCGGCTCGGAGACCCTCGGTTCGTGGGGAAAATATGCATTGAAGTTCCTGAAGGAGTTGGGGGACAAATTGATCAGCGCTACAAAAGACCAGAGAGCAAAAAGTTTCTTGTTCCAGCGCCTCAGTGTTGCGATTCAGAGGGGAAATGCCTGTTGCGTCTTGGGCACTAGTCCAACTTCAGAGGAATTCGAAGAAGTGTTTGACTTGCAACAATGATCGAACCCGTCTGTGACATTCATCAATGTTTCCCATTGTTGTGTTCTTCAAGAGATCCATAACCTTTAAGCACCTTTTTGCATTATTATTTTTGTATCAACCCATGTATATCTTGTAGCCATCAAATGCATAATAAAGCACAAAAAATATTCAAGGAAGGGGTGGTAGGAGAAAAGCACACAGAAACTGTATTGGAGGGGATCTAAACATTCCCTCTAATGCGTTATGCGTGGTTTCCTCCGAGGCTATGGGTCCCCCTTCTTCCAGCTAGAGGTGGTACTCCCTTCCTATATATATGTATATATGTGTGTATATATATATATATATATATATATATATATATATATATATATATATATATATATATATATATATATATATATGTGTGTATGTATATATATATATATATATATATATATATATATATATATATATATATATATATATATATATATATATATATATATATATATATATATATATATATATATATATATATAGGGGTACCACCATTGGTTTAATTAAAGGGACCCACATCCTCGAAGAAGAAAATAAATAGTGTTCAGAGAAGACCTTGTATATATATATATATATATATATATATATATATATATATATATATATATATATATATATATATATATATATATATATATATATATATATATATATATATATATATATATATATATGTGTGTGTAAATATAAATATATATATCTACATATATACATATATTCATATTAATTAGAATGTAAATTATTACTAGAGGGAGCTTTCAAGCAATGAAATGGCAGAGTAGAGGAGCGTAACCAAGTTTCATCACACCAGAGGCGAGAGTTTGGCTGGTGTTAACACACTATGCGACTTACGCACATGTGTGGCGACAACGTTGGAATTGCTGCTGTTTTATCATTTCTCTTATAATTGCCTTTCCCCATTATATGCATATTTTTAAACATGTTGCACTCTTGTACAAAGTTCAGAGGATACATGTGCCACTAACTCACGTGGTGCCCATGGATGTGTTGTTGGCAGTTACTGGCAACTCACCTGGTACCTGAGGATGCTGGAATGCACCTGCCACCATTCAGACAGGTGTAGGGGGTGCAGGTGTCGTGGGTAGCAGGTGTGGCGTGTCCACAACCACAGGTGGTGCGGACCTCCATCTTGGGTCCCACTAGCGCCGAGATGTTGGCGTCTATGATGCTGAAGCCGTCAGTAAGGGCAGCGCGCACCCAGCACCCGTCCACGCACCCGTCGGCCTCCTGGGTGGCTACGACACGCAGGTCCTCGTAGTCGACCTCGCTCTCGCTCTCGTACGTGTTCTCCAAAGCGACTGTACGAACGACCTCCTGGCATGTCCCAACGCCGACCTCTTGCACACTGACTCCTAAAATGGCGCTCAGCTGTGAAGAAAATATTTCATCCAATGAATAATCAGCCCACGACACGCATGTAGTAACCTGGAAACTTCAGAGGAATTCTATCAACCGCCCCACAGACGTACATGCATAACTTTGAACTGTAAAATGTTGAGAGAGCATATGACGGAAAGTTACTTCTCGTATGTCAGACTCAATTACAAACATAAAAAATATTAAGCCAAGTAATATGCATGCAAATCTAGCTTTAATGGTTCACTTGTCTCACTGCGACAAGAGGAATGAGCTACATTGCACAAACATTAGGTATTTCAAAATATATATATTAATAAAATGAGCATATAAAAAACGAGGCATATTAAATGTTTTGACTTTGATGTTTAGGTTAATGAAGTGTTCAACTTCCGCTTGGAATTATATTTATGGTTTTACTTCTGACTTCTGTTGCCGCGACTGCTGCTGTCACGACTATTGCTAAAGTTATCATAAAGTTATCATAAAGTTATCTAAAGTTATCTGCCACCATTTCCACAACTATTCCAACTATTACCCTGACTAATGCTACAATTATCACAACTTCTGTTACTACTATTCCCAGAACTTTCGCTAATATTATCATGACTACTGATATTATTTGCTCAGCTACAGCTATTATTTGTTTGTCAACACCTGTTCTTCACATACTACCCAGCAATAGTCATACAATCTCATTCACAGCTGCTATTACTACAACTACTGTTACGATTAGTAGTACTATCAGTACTAATAAACGGCCGCACTCACTTCTTGCTAGTGGAAGGAACTACTGCTACCACTACTCCGGTTATTGTCATCACAACTACAACTACCGGCCTCTAATATGGCTCATTATTTACGAAACACATGTTGTTACTGCTGTTAATAACGACTTACCAGCTGAGTGAACTGACCTCATTTTTCCTATACATGAGGATGTGGTCGAGATTGGGCACACCCGGAGCTACCAGCCACACCCGTGACGACTCTGTGCCGGGCATGGTGTGGTGCCCGCCCAGGGCCTCCACTGACACTGCCCGAGCGCCCATGCTGCCACTGCCCGCCCGCACGCCCATGGTCCTCCAGCCCGCCCACGCCTCTACCGTCGTCTCCAGCTGGCTGAGTATTGATGCCTCACCCTGTGTTACAAGACGCGGTTATGTGTTGGATGTGCTTAGTATCGGTCTTTTTGTGGATCTTGTTCATAAGTAAGTAATTATCAAAGAAGGCACCAAGCCTGGAAGGCTATGTAGCACTATACGAATCTTGTTCGTCTGTCACTCCGGTGTGCATGTCTTCGTCTGTCTATTTCTCCTTCCGTCTCTCTTTGTTTAATTGTCTGTTTTCGTCTGTCTTCAGTTTCTGTCTGAACCATACTCTCTTAAACGTACCTCTCTGGCCATGACCAGCTGGTAGGGGTTCACCGCCAAGGTAAGCGGGGTGGCGTGTGTGACGTCATGGTGGTTTAGGGACTTCACCTCGACTGTGACGTTGGCCCTGACCCCAAATTGACCTTGGCTGACGTCGTTGACCTTGAAGCTTAGCTCGTACCTGATGGACATGATACGTGTTCCCTTGAAAACAATAAACAAAGATGAGACAGTTTCATTGCTATCCATGACTCAATGTTAAATGAAGATTAAGAATGTTTAACTGATAGTCTAGACCAACAAATGGAGCACAAGTCCAACCCGTCCTCAGGAATAACGTCCAAATACTCATTAATACAGCAGTAAAACTCCCTGTTTGTGAAAGAGGATCATTTACATTTGACACACAACTCGTTAGGTTCAAATTCGTCTTGGATAGTATTTCCTTTTTACCCGTGGTCGAATCTCACCGCAGTAAATGCTCCGTCCATGTACTTAAAATACAAATAACTGCCAGCCTTCACCTTCCTTCCTTCACCTATCTATCCCCAGGTGGGAAGGGAACCGTCACCTACCTACCTCCAGGTGAGAAGGGAACCTTCACCTTCCTACCTCCAGGTGGGAAGGGAACCTTCACCTTCCTACCTCCAGGTGGGAAGGGAACCTTCACTTTCCTACCTCCAGGTGGGAAGGGAACCGTCACCTACCTACCTCCAGGTGAGAAGGGAACCGTCACCTACCTACCTCCAGGTGAGAAGGGAACCATCACCTTCCTACCTCCAGGTGGGAAGGGAACCTTCACTTTAATACCTCCAGGTGAGAAGGGAACCTTCACCTACCTACCTTCAGGTGGGAAGGGAACCGTCACCTACCTACCCCCAGGTGGGAAGGGAACCTTCACCTACCTACCTCCAGGTGAGAAGGGAACCTTCACCTACCTACCTTCAGGTGGGAAGGGAACCGTCACCTACCTACCCCCAGGTGAGAAGGGAACCGTCACCTACCTACCTCCAGGTGGGAAGGGAACCGTCACCTACCTACCTCCAGGTGGGAAGGAAACCGTCACGTACCTACCTCCAGGTGGGAAGGGAACCGTCACGTACCTACCTCCAGGTGGGAAGGGAACCGTCACCTACCTACCTCCAGGAGGGAAGAGAACCGTCACCATGTTGGACGCACGTGGTCACACATGTGGTGATCGTGATCATCGACTGCATATTGCCATCATGCAACTCAGCAGCAGTTGTCAACAGTAGAGTCAACGCTACGCGCAGATGTACATCTTCATCCAAGTGTGACTATACTGCTACAGGCAGACCATCTTGAGCAGCGGCGCTGCACACACTCTATATAGCTAGCTCGTGGCCCAGCTGAGAATGTCATAGATTTTATAATAAAGAAGAAAAAGTCAGGCGTTTGGTACTCCGTTCCTTCCCGCTACGAAGAAAGCTAGGACCACAACCAAAACTGCTGTTAATAATTTCCTACCTCCAGGTGAGAAGGGAACCGTCACCTACCTACCTCCAGGTGAGAAGGGAACCTTCACCTACCTACCTCCAGGTGGGAAGGGAACCTTCACTTTCCTACCTCCAGGTGAGAAGGGAACCTTCACCTACCTACCTTCAGGTGGGAAGGGAACCGTCACCTACCTACCCCCAGGTGGGAAGGGAACCTTCACCTACCTACCTCCAGTTGGGAAGGGAACCTTCACCTACCTACCTCCAGGTGGAAGGGAACCTTCACCTACCTACCTCCAGGTGAGAAGGGAACCTTCACCTACCTACCTTCAGGTGGGAAGGGAACCGCCACCTACCTACCCCCAGGTGAGAAGGGAACCGTCACCTACCTACCTCCAGGTGAGAAGGGAACCTTCACCTTCCTACCTCCAGGTGGGAAGGGAACCTTCACTTTCCTACCTCCAGGTGAGAAGGGAACCTTCACCTACCTACCTTCAGGTGGGAAGGGAACCGTCACCTACCTACCCCCAGGTGGGAAGGGAACCTTCACCTACCTACCTCCAGTTGGGAAGGGAACCTTCACCTACCTACCTCCAGGTGGAAGGGAACCTTCACCTACCTACCTCCAGGTGAGAAGGGAACCTTCACCTACCTACCTTCAGGTGGGAAGGGAACCGTCACCTACCTACCCCCAGGTGGGAAGGGAACCTTCACCTACCTACCTCCAGTTGGGAAGGGAACCTTCACCTACCTACCTCCCGGTGGAAGGGAACCTTCACCTACCTACCTCCAGGTGGGAAAGGAACCTTCACCTACCTACCTCCAGGTGGAAGGGAACCTTCCCCTACCTACCTCCAGGTGGGAAGGGAACCTTCACCTACCTACCTCCAGGTGGAAGGGAACCTTCATCTACCTACCTCCAGGTGGAAGGGAACCTTCACCTACCTACCTCCAGGTGGGAAGGGAACCTTCACCTACCTACCTCCAGGTGGAAGGGAACCTTCCCCTACCTACCTCCAGGTGGGAAGGGAACCTTCACCTACCTACCTCCAGGTGGAAGGGAACCTTCATCTACCTACCTCCAGTTGGGAAGGGAACCTTCACCTACCTACCTCCAGGTGGAAGGGAACCTTCACCTACCTACCTCCAGGTGGAAGGGAACCGTCACCTACCTACCTCCAGGTGAGAAGGGAACCTTCCCCTACCTACCTCCAGGTGGAAGGGAACCTTCACCTACCTACCTTCAGGTGGGAAGGGAACCTTCACCTACCTACATCCAGTTGGGAAGGGAACCTTCACCTACCTACCTCCAGTTGGGAAGGGAACCTTCACCTACCTACCCTCAGATTGGGAAGGGAACCGTCACCTACCTACCTCCAGGTGAGAAGGGAACCTTCACCTACCTACCTTCAGGTGGGAAGGGAACCGTCACCTACCTACCTCCAGGTGGGAAGGGAACCTTCCCCTACCTACCTCCAGGTGGAAGGGAACCTTCCCCTATCTACCTCCAGGTGGGAAAGGAACCTTTACCTACCTACCTCCAGGTGGAAGGGAACCTTCCCCTACCTACCTCCAGGTGGGAAGGGAACCTTCACCTACCTACCTCCAGGTGGAAGGGAACCTTCACCTACCTACCTCCAGGTGGGAAGGGAACCTTCACCAACCTACCTCCAGGTGGAAGAGAACCGTCACCTACCTACCTCCAGGTGGGAAGGGAACCTTCCCGTACCTACCTCCAGGTGGAAGGGAACCTTCCCCTACGTACCTCCAGGTGGGAAGGGAACCTTCACCTACCTACCTCCAGGTGGAAGGGAACCTTCCCCTACCTACCTCCAGGTGGGAAGGGAACCTTCACCTACCTACCTCCAGGTGGAAGGGAACCTTCCCCTACCTACCTCCAGGTGGGAAGGGAACCTTCACCTTCCTACCTCCAGGTGGAAGGGAACCTTCATCTACCTACCTCCAGGTGGAAGGGAACCTTCACCTACCTACCTCCAGGTGGGAAGGGAACCTTCACCTTCCTACCTCCAGGTGGAAGGGAACCTTCACCTACCGGCCGTCAGGAGTGTCGGGGGCCATAGTGAGGTCGCCGGTGTCGGTGTCAAGGAAGAAGCCAGACAGATGGTGTCTCCAGGAGTACGTCTTGGCGGCGGCGTCCCAGTCGTCGGGGTCCTGGACGTACACTCTCCCCAGGGGCACCGGCCTCCCCTGTGGCTGGGGGAGAGAGAGGAAGGTGAGAGTGACCTCTCCCCAGGGGCACCGGCCTCCCCTGTGGCTGGGGGAGAGAGAGGAAGGTGAGAATGACACTCTCCCCAGGTGCACCGGCCTCCCCTGTGGCTGGGGGAGAGAGAGGAAGGTGAGAATGACACTCTCCCCAGGGATAGAGGCCTCCTCTGTGGCTGGGGGAGAGAGAGGAAAATGAGAGTGACACTCTCCCCAGGGGTAGATGCCTCCTTTGTGGCTGGGGGAGAGAGAGGAAGGTGAGAGTGACACTCTCCCCAGGGGTAGAGGCTTCCCCTGAGGCTGGGGGGGAGAGAGGAAGGTGAGTGTGACACTCTTCTCTGGGGCGCTGGCATTCCTGTGATTTTTTATTTCACTTCGTAGTGAATTCTCAAACACACACACACATACACATGCACACACCGTCATCGCTCAGGGATCGTAGTCCATGGGCCCGGGTTCAATTCCCGGTAGAGGAAGAAATAGACGGGAAAAGTTTCTTTCACCTGAAGCCCCCTGTTCACCTAGCAGTAAATAGGTACATGAGAATAAGACCGCTCGTTCGGGCTACATCGTGGGTATTTGTGCATTCGAGAGAAATGTGTGTGATAGAGGAAAAATAAGTCTGGAGTAAGAAAGGCGGAGTCCAAGAGCTGACACCTCGATCATTAACGGCACAAACTGTAAATGCTCATAGTAACTACACACACGCATATACACGAACACACGCATTTATTAACAAGAATAAACACAAATGGGAAGAGTATTTCACCTAATTCTGCTCTTCACCTATCTGTATATAGTTACCTTGGAGTTAGTCAGCTGCTGCGGCCTGCATCCTGGGGATGCATATATATAAGTAAGATAACAATTTATGTAGTAGCCGATGAGGAACAATTATGTCGTGAGACGTTACACACGACAACCGACGGTTAGAAGGGCGGGATGCAGAGCCACGAGCTGGATCCTGTAAACACACATAGTAAATAGGAACAGTAAATACACACACACACTCACATACAGCCCTCACTTGGCCCTCAGCCTACCTCTCCTCGAGATTCACTCTCTGACCCCACGGTCGGGAGCCGGTCGGCCGAGCGGACAGCACACACTGGACTTGTGATCCTGTGGTCCCGAGTTCGATCCCAGGCGCCGGCGAGAAACAATGGGCAGAGTTTCTTTCACCCTATGCCCCTGTTACTTAGCAGTAAAATAGGTATCTGGGTGTTAGTCAGCTGTCACGGGCTGCTTCCTGGGGGTGGAGGTCTGGTCGAAGACCGGGCCGCGAGGACAGTAAAGCCCCAAAATCATCTCAAGATAACCTCAAGATAACCCCTCCCCCACCGGCCCATCACCCCTCTACAGCCGTTCAGCGCCCACCCCCGTACTTGCATCAATTCCTCTCTAACCATCAACTTATCATCACAACCAGTACTTAATCTAACTTCTCATTTACATCTCACACCAGTAGAAACACATTAAAAATTATTTTTTGAGAATACAGGTAATATCGTGTTCAATGAATGCCTTAAGAAATAGTTTACAAATACTGTTGGAGTTACAAATAAAACTGAGGAAATAAAAGAGAGTTTGAGAAAAAATTCAGAGTATTATTGCAGTATTGGTAACCAAGATAAATAATATCATCTCAGATGTAATATTTTCAGGAGATTACTAGCCATTACAAAAATAAAGGTTACAAATACAGGGAGGGGATGTAGCACTCCTAGTTACAAAAAAAGTTTGACAGTGAAAGTTTGAGGAACTATGTTAATGCAACTGTATACACAGTGTTGGAAGAATGCAGAAACGCATTTTGGGTGAAGCTAATAGCTCTTGTACATTTTCAGTGTTACTTCTGAAGCAGTGGGTCCTTAAAGTGACCATTTTTCGGAGTGTTGACAAGACCCACGGTGTCACCGCCTAATGTTATTCCAGTTAAAGAGCCAATATGAGTTGTACAAAAAAAATAATAATGGGAGTACGTAACCATTGTTTCAGTGGCCATTCATTAAAGGACCAACTGAGTGTAGACAAATTTTAATGGCTATCTTGTGGTTATTTTGAAAGGATTTCGGGGATTAGCGTCCCCCGCGGCCCGGTCCTCGACCTGGCCTCCTTTTTGTTACAACCCCCCAGGAAGCAGCCCGTAGCAGCTGTCTAACTCCCAGGTACCTATTTACTGCTAGATAAACAGATGCAACAGGGTGAAAGAAACTCTGCCCATTTGTTTCCACTATCGCCTGGGATCGTACCCGGAACCTCAGAACTACGAATCCGAAGCCCTGTCCACTCAGCTGTCAGGCCCCGTCAATGGTTGGAGATTACAGTACACTTATTTCAAGTTGTTGATGTCCGACTGAGATTCAGTCATCCTCTGGACGACCGGTTGGGGGAAGGGGGGAGGGAATTATCAGGGGTAAGGCCGCAAGCCATTACGACTATATAGCACTTGGAAGGGGTCAGGATAAGGATTTGAGCTGGGACGGAGGGAAAGGAATGGTGCCCAACCACTTGGACGGTCGGAGATTGAACGCCGACCTGCATGAAGCGAGACCGTTGCTCTACCGTCCAGCCCAAGTGGTTGGGTTCGGGAGGAGGGAGATGACGGTGAGTTTGAGGTCCAATAAGTTGGTACTGAAGTTCCTTCAGTACCAACCCAGTGACTGATAGAAGGAAAGTGACAACAGAGACTTACCTGACGGTGTGGGCAGTGTCTGCAGGGTGACACTGACCTGCAGGGGTATGGGTAATGGACCGCCTGTAGGATATTTCTCTGCAGGGTGTGGACAGTGACTGTAGCCTGGAGGGTGGCCCTGACCTGGAGGGTGTAGAAAGTAACTGTAGCCTGGAGGGTGGCACTGACCAGCAGGGCGGCACTGATCTGAAGGGTGTGGACAGTGACTATAGCCTGGAGCCTCGTAGGGGCCTCGTAGCCTGGTGGATAGCGCGCATGACTCGTAATTCTGTGGCGCGGGTTCGATTCCCGCACGAGGCAGAAACAAATGGGCAAAGTTTCTTTCACCCTGAATGCCCCTGTTACCTAGCAGTAAATAGGTACCTAGGAGTTAGTCAGCTGTCACGGGCTGCTTCCTGGGGGTGGAGGCCTGGTCGAGGACCGGTCCGCGGGGACACTAAAAGCCCCGAAATCATCTCTAGATAACCTCAAGATAAGAAGGGAACTAGACTTGGAAGGTGGCCCTGACTTGGAGGGAGTAGACTGTGACTATAGCCTGAAAAAGTAGCACTGACCTGGAGGGTGGGACAGTGACTGACCTGGAGGGTGGCAGTGACTTGGAGGGTGGCACTGACCTGGAGGGTGTGGACAGTGACAGTCTTGGCGGCGGGGGTCATGGGGTTGTCGTTGAGGTCCCCCACATGGACGGTGAGGGTGGCGGTGGCGGAGAGGGGCGGCCAGCCGGCGTCCGCCACCACCAGCGGCACCAGCAGGGAGCGCCGCTCCTCCCTGTCTAACCCCGCCCGCGTCCACACCACGCCCACGCCACGCCCCTCGTCCCCACCTGCAGGAGAATTCAGTGGTTAATATACCACCGGCTAGTACGGCCACGCCATTCGTATTCCTTTGAAGAAGAACATAAAGGGACATACTGTATCAACAACAATAATTCAATGGCCATATCCAGGCTCAGACACACACACACGCCCGGATTACGCCCTCAATATGCCAACAAACTGTTTCAGACGACAAACCCTAAATCACTAAAGTCCAGAGTAAGTCCTTCAGATTTGTGTATCAGACCGAGCAGCGTTGATGGTGTGGAGAGCACCGCTGCCTTCACTGCTGTTGTCGCCGGTCACTGCTGCCAGCCCCATACATATCACCTCCACCACCACCACCAGCAACCCGACAACCATTACCAACAGCCCCCTTGACAACTATCACTATTACCACAACCACCACCTGCAGCCCTGTAACCTGCACCACTGCAGCACCACCACCATCTCTACCTCCATCACAACTACTACCACCACCACAACTACCACTAGCAGCTGCAATAGCACCAGAGAGAGAGAAAGTATTACATAAATGATGCCCAGAAAGGTCAGCAGAGGTTTTGATTAATCCTGCACTCATGCTCTCATGCTGTTCGATCCCTGATAGACTACGCAGCACCCGTATTGTCTTACACAGGCCAAGGCAGAATTCAAAAAATAGAGCTGATACAGAACGAGGCTATGAGGATTATTCTTGGATGTCAAAGAAATGCAATGATTGAAATAATGAGAATGGAATTAAATTTACAGAGTGTGTGTGATAGAGTCCGTGACATTAACACTAGAGTATCTATTCGTTTCATGCGGAGAAAAGGAGGGGATAAGCTGTTTGAGAGCGTTCAGACCTGCTTGAGTGACGTACACACTTCCAGGAAACTGAGGGAGACTCGCTATACGAGAGGATTAGCTCATGACCTCAGGGAATACGACGTACTTGACTGCTGTAAACCCTCTCGAAAGTGTAATATGTCTGCTCCCTGGAAAGTACAGAAAATAGACGTCGAAATTGTACCCCTCAAGGTGAAAAAGATTCATCATGAACCGGGACAATTACGGTGTTTGTATGGAAGCATGATATCTCGGTTACCAAGAGGCAACAGTTTACATGTATATTGCGACGGGTCGGTGGCGGAGGATGGCAGGGCAGGGTGTGGTGTCCTAATAAGGGATTATACGGAGTTTGGGACTGTGGACAGGATAATTGAACTCCGGCTTAGTAATTATATATCATCCACACAAGCTGAACTGCAGGCCATTCTGGCGTGTTTGGAGGAAGTACGTCATGACGACAAAAATGTTTTTGTATTTGTCGATAGCCGAGGAGCACTGGAGTCCTTAAACAGTAGAAACCCAGTCTTCATGTCTATAGTGGAGGACTGTAAGAGAAGAATAACTGAGATACAGCTGAAAGGTTATAGTGTGAAATTCATGTGGATTCCATCTCATGTTGGAATAGTGCTTAACGAGGTGGCGGATGACTTGGCCAAACGTGCCACATCAAAACCACAAGTTGACATCGAATGTGAATTCACAATGAGACAAATAAGAAGCAAAATCAGAAATATTCAGGCACAGGCGGGAGTGGAGAGGAGAGAGATAATGTATGAGAGTAGTCAAACCATGCAACACTACATGTATGTGAGTCAAAACACCCATTTCACTTATGGTAAAAGGAGAAATGCTTGGAGTGACTCTGTGTACATGCGGCTCAGGCTTGGGTACAAATATTACTGGGAATATGGGATAGATGTTCATGGTAATGACACGAAGTGTAAACTATGTGGTATGTTAAGGTCTCACACCCTTGCCCATTATATTCTTGATTGTCCGTTGATTAGTGTATATAGAAACACTGAGATAAGGACTGTTCCTGAACAAATAGCCTGGATGTGTCACAACGGAAAGGTTGATGATATTCTTGAGAGATATAAGAATTTTGCACCAAGATTGTAATATTTTGTTGAATTATCTGCAGGTGTCTTGCAAATTGTCTATACAGTATACCTAGGTCATAAAAGTATTTGTGTGTACGTCTGATACCATACTACTTGTGAGGGAGGAAATGTATATGTTTACCTCTCAGAATGTTTGGTAATATGTTTATTTGTGATGTGTGTATATGTATATATTAACACGTTGTACTGAACGGGGTGAGAATAGCTTGAGCTACCTCATCCCTTTGTGTGTATTTTACCTCAATAAACTTATTTCAATTTCAATTTCAATTTCATGCTCTCGGGAGTGAACGTTCTATGTGTGCCACGAAAGCTTGGCTGAAAAGAACAGTAAATCTCTCCTCGAAATTCTCTCTCTGCCCCTGAATATCATCAACAATATTACCACTGGGAACGCTGTCTTTGGTCAGTGAATTGGCTAATATATATATATATATATATATATATATATATATATATATATATATATATATATATATATATATATATATATATATATATATATATATATATATATATATATATATATATATATATATATATATATATATATATATATATATATATATATATATATATATATAAATAGATAGATAGATAGATAGATAGATAGATAGATACATAGATAAAATGGAGATTTGATCAACTGATATGTTGTCTATTGACATGTGATTTTTTGTGACATTCTGATGGCCGCTATTGTTATAATGGCTTAGTGCTTTCTCCTGTTAATTATCTCTGGTTGCCCCAGACAGTTAACTCTTTGTCGTGGGTGACCTCTGACAACTCACTCTTGTCGTGGGTGACCCTGAAGTTGTCGAGGATGTGCTGGGGCGCCCTGGGGTCGAGGGCTACGGTGAAGGGCGGCCCGTGGCCCTGGCGCCAGTCGTCAAGGTCTCCAAGCCTCACCCGGGCCACCACCTGGGCCCCGCCGTTCTCCACCACCTCCACCTCCCGCGGCACCGCCAGGAACGGCGGGTTGTCGTTCACGTCCGTCACGTTCACCTGCAGGAAGAGCACCCAGCCAGGGTGAGGTCATCTTCAGGCATATGGTTGACCATCCCTCCATGGATATAACGACATTCCAAAGACAGTGACAAGTTGTGTACTTACAATGCCGAGACAATGTCAAGTTGTGTACTTGCAGTGTTGAGGCAGTGTCAAGTTGTGTACTTTCCGTGCCGAGACAGTGACAAGTTGTGTACTTACAGCGTCATATAGAAGGATTAACACTTCTGAAGAAGTATTATTAATTAAATACGTAAGTACTTACGGAAATTCCTGCCTTAATTCTTCCTTCGTAGTCTGACATTGTCATATTATATAAATATATATATATATGTATATATATATATATATATATATATATATATATATATATATATATATTAATAATTCTAACACGAATTTTCTCAATCTTTCGTACATTTCTTTTCACTGTTGGAGGTAAATCAAAAATCTATTCTCCAAAATTCATTTTTATTTCTAGTCTGACGCGACACGAGCGCGTTTCGTAAAACTTATTACATTTTCAAAGACTTTAGTTCACAAATACACAACTGAATAGAACTTACGCATCTCCGATTTTATATCTACATTTGAGTGAGGTGGAAGGGGTGATGTGGCATTAACACAAGACAGAACAAGATGTGGCATTAATAGGGTATTAATTTCATCAACACAAGACAGAACAAGAGTATTAATAGGGTATTAATTTCATCAACACAAGACAGAACACGAAACAATGGATATTGAATAAAAGTGTTTGTAGAAAGCCTATTGGTCCATATTTCTTGATGCTTCTATATTGGAGCGGAGTCTTGAGGTGGGTAGAATATAGTTGTGCAATAATTGGCTGTTGATTGCTGGTGTTGACTTCTTGATGTGTAATGCCTCGCAAACGTCAAGCCGCCTGCTATCGCTGTATCTATCGATGATTTCTGTGTTGTTTACTAGGATTTCTCTGGCGATGGTTTGGTTGTGGGAAGAGATTATATGTTCCTTAATGGAGCCCTGTTGCTTATGCATCGTTAAACGCCTAGAAAGAGATGTTGTTGTCTTGCCTATATACTGGGTTTTTTGGAGCTTACAGTCCCCAAGAGGGCATTTGAAGGCATAGACGACGTTAGTCTCTTTTAAAGCGTTCTGTTTTGTGTCTGGAGAGTTTCTCATGAGTAGGCTGGCCGTTTTTTTGGTTTTATAGTAAATCGTCAGTTGTATCTTCTGATTTTGGTCTGTAGGGATAACGTTTCTATTAACAATATCTTTCAGGACCCTTTCTTCCATTTTATGAGCTGTGGAAAAGAAGTTCCTGTAAAATAGTCTAATAGGGGGTATAGGTGTTGTGTTAGTTGTCTCTTCAGAGGTTGCATGGCTTTTCACTTTCCTTCTTATGATGTCTTCGACGAAACCATTGGAGAAGCCGTTATTGACTAGGACCTGCCTTACCCTACAGAGTTCTTCGTCGACTTGCTTCCATTCTGATCTGTGGCTGAGAGCACGGTCGACATATGCGTTAACAACACTCCTCTTGTACCTGTCTGGGCAGTCGCTGTTGGCATTTAGGCACATTCCTATGTTTGTTTCCTTAGTGTAGACTGCAGTGTGGAAACCTCCGCCCTTTTCCATGACTGTTACATCTAGAAAGGGCAGCTTTCCATCCTTTTCCATCTCGTAAGTGAAACGCAGCACGGAACTCTGCTCAAATGCCTCCTTCAGCTCCTGCAGATGTCTGACATCAGGTACCTGTGTAAAAATGTCGTCAACATACCTGCAGTATATGGCCGGTTTCAAGTTCATACCGACTAAGACTTTTTGCTCGATGGTACCCATCTAGAAGTTTGCAAACAGGACACCTAGGGGAGAAGCCATGGCGACCCCATCTACTTGCTTATACATGTGCCCATCCGGGCTCAAGAAGGGTGCCTCTTTAGTACAAGCTTGGAGTAGTTTCCTCAGAATATTTTCTGGTATGTCAAGAGAAGTACAGGCTGGATCACGATACACTCTGTCGGCAATCATTCCGATTGTCTCGTCCACAGGTACGTTGGTAAACAGCGATTCTACGTCCAACGAGGCTCTTATCCCTGTGGCCCGTGTGCCCCGCAGTAAGTCAACAAATTCCTTTGGAGACTTCAGGCTGAAAGTTTGTTACGGTGCCCTCTCCTATTTCTTTCGTTTGCCGGCTTAAAGAGTCATATCAGCTCTCCCTACTGATTCTCTGAGGTTCAGGGAGTCTAATGATATATGTGGCGACCAGACCGGCTGCCATTTAATGGAAGGAGGTTATATTATAAGTTGTAAATAAAGGAAAATTGGCGCCCTGTTATAAAATGAAACAGTATCCCCTACGGCAGATATGACCTTTTGGAAGGGAGACAAGCCGATCGCGGATTGGCCGACGTAGGTCGCGGGCGACAAATCAGGGCCCGCCATGACGTCACCGAGTGCCCCGGGCGGCGCCAACGTCAGAGTTGTACTGACCGTGGAAGCGACAGGACGCGCCTCGGTCTGCTCTCAGGGATTGGAGGCTCTGCAAGCCTTGTTCAGTGGATAGAGCTGGCTGTCGCAGCCACCATAGTTATTGGAGACCCTGCGCTTCTGGGAAGCCAAAGAGGAACCAAGTTCAGTGAGCAGAGAAGTGCCCAAACTTGGAAAATAGTCGGCGACGACGCTGGGCGGCGCCGCTGGCTGGACGTTGAGGTCTGGAAGGTGGGCGAGCAAGCTAGCTGTGACTGGGGTCACATCCACTGAGAATCTTGGAAGGACGACACCGTGCCTAGGACAAGGAGCGACGCCCTGTGGGAGAGGCGAGTGTGGGGAAAAATAGTGATTAGCTCAGCGCCCATCGATGAACCAGGATTGGGGCAGCTGAATCTCAGGGATTGGAACGGCGACGACGCGAAGGCTTCACGACACCTGAGGACCTGTGGAACGCCCTGGATCGTCGAGGATCGACCCAAGGAAGCGTGGGAACCTCACACCATCGAGGGACAGGCGTCGTGAGCCAGGAGTGTAAGGTAGATCATTTTTCCCTCCCATTACCCCTTGTATGAGTAGGCTAGTTAGGCCACAATATTTACTTGTGTATGTGGCAGCAAGACTTTATTACTTTAATAGTAGAATAGGCTGCAAGGCAGCTTGTGTCCAGGACTGTCAGAGAGGACAGTGTGTATGGATGACAGGACAGTGAAGAAGAGGTGCCGACGTGGTGAAGAGGCCCTCCTGTGAGAGTGTGAGACTCCTGTCTTTCTGCCCAGTTGAAGGAGTGTTGGAGGTCGTGGAAGAAGAGGCTGACGATCTCCAGACTCATTATCCATATTCCATATTCATGTATTACTTGTGATTGTGTGTGTGTGTTCATGTAATTTGCGTCAGTAAATCCACACATTTTATTACTGTGTTTGAGTGTGCCTCCATTTGTGATATTTCTCTATGAGCATACATTTCTGGCTACAAACGATATATGATACACCCACTGAACTGCATTGCTGGGGTGCAGATATAATAACCCAGCTGGCGACCTTGCTAAGAGGAAGATAGAGAAGACAGGCGGGAAAGGAGTTCCTGCAACCTTTTTTTTGTCTGGCAGGCAAGACTCAGGGAGGTTATGGTTATAGGTAAGCCTGAGTCTTCCTTCACTCCCCCACGGGTCTAGGCCGGAACTGTTAACAGCAGTTTCCCCGTGGTTGACTGAAGGGCTTCCAGGGTGAATCAGTGGCACCCCTTTGTGGTGGAAGCAAAGACCTGCGGAGGTGGGCATCGTTGGTCCTATCTTGTGTGACCAAGGAGACTCCGGTGAATCCAGGGAGTCGGAGGGGCTGAGTATTTGGGCCCTTTGAGCCCCTAGCAGTTAAGTGTTAGCAGAGCCCCGGACCGCCCACCCCCACGTGACAAGAGAACTGGCGACCTTGCCAGGATTCGAACCCCAGTAGCCAAGAACTGGGAACTTCGCCAGGAAGCGTGGATCAAGCTACAGTGTGGACCAAATTGCAAGACAAGTGTTGCCAGGGTACTAATACAGTGTGGCCAGTGAATTCGGTGGTACTGTTACTCAACCAGCTAAGGGACTGAAACGGTGAAATTAGTGCCTACTAACTTGTCTGTGCTGTCGTGTATGCTCAATGATATAGAGATGGAGGAAGACAAAGTAAAGAAATTTATTGACACAAGGGACGAGAGAATTTTGGAAGAGTGCACCAAGGCCCAGCTCCAACAAGTGGCAAACCACTTTGGGATCAGGTTGAGGACGACTAAGGTAGCGGAGCGAAGGATAGAGATCATGGCACAGCTCACAGCTCGAGAGGAAGCGACGGGAGAGGAGCCATCTCAAGAGGAGCCGTCCCGAGGAGAGCCGTCGCAAGGTGAACCGTCCCGACTAGGGCCACCCCAAGCGCCTACCAGTGTGGAGAGAATTCACAGTGAACATGGGAGCAGTGGAAGGTCCAGCTGTAGTAAGAGGAGCCTGCAACTGGAAATAATGAAGATGCAACTGGAAGCCCAGCTGCGACGAGAGGAAAGAGAAGCGCAAATGCAGCGAGAGGAACGTGCAGCTGAGCTGCAGCGAGAGGAACGTGCAGCTGAGCTGCAGCGAGAGGAACGTGCAGCTGAGCTGCAGCGAGGTGAGCGAGAAGCACGGCTGCAGCTGCAGCGAGAAGAAGGAGAGAGACAACTGCGACTGGAGGAGATAAAGGCAAAGAAAGAAGTCGAATTGCGTCGCGTTGAACGTGGTCTGCCCTCACTACCTGCACGGCGGGATGACCTCAAGGTAAGGGAACGTGACTTACCTACGTTCGAACCACAAGAAGCTGAGGCGTTCTTCGAACACTTTGAACGGATAGCGACTCTGAAGGAGTGGCCGGAAGATGATTGGGCTGCTCTGGTCCAGGGCAGGTTGACTGGTGAGGCCCGGGAAGCCTATAACATGCTGGACCTAGAGGAGTGTACTAATTATGACGCGATTAAGAATGCGGTTCTCCACTCATTCCGGCTGACTCCGGAGATGTACCGGAAGCGGTTCAGAGAGTGTACAAGAGCGTCGGGAAAGACTTACGCCGAGACCGCCAGGGATATGGAACGGAAATTCCTACGATGGTTGAAGGCGGAGGAAGCGGAGTCGGTGGATGATATCAAACGACTGATAGTGATGGAGAAGTTCATGTCGGTGCTCCATCCTGAGTTGCGAGTAAGGGTGAGAGAAGCAGGTATTAAGGACCTGAAGGCTGCAGCGGATCGAGCCGACATGCTGGAGGAGGCACTACATATCAGGAGGGAGGGGCCGCCCAGACACTCGCCTTACCCCAGGTCGGGAGGGAACCTTAGGAGTTCAGGAGGAGCGAGGACGAGTGGGGACTCTCCCAAGAGTAGTGTGCCCGATGAAGTAACGTGGTTCAAGAGCTCAAGAGACGCGGGGAGGAAGCCCCAAGCTGTGAGCAGTGGACCTAACTCGGGAGCAAGTGCTGCAGTCCCGGATACGACGACAAGGAGTCCAAGGAGGACACAGGGGACGTCTGCAAGTGGTACCGCCAGAGTGACTGGCGAGTGGCCGCCCAGGGGAGGCAGCCGATGCTACAACTGTGGTGTGAGAGGACATTATGCCCGCGAGTGTGAGGAGCACCAAAGGAATGTAGGATTAATGTTGGAAGAGGAGAGAGTGTTTGTTCACACCCCATATTATAGTGGACCCAACGTGAATGGTTGGGAAATGAAGTTGGGTGAACATCCCTTCGTTTTCGAGGCCAACGTGAAGTTTGGAAAGTCAGACCCAGTGGAGGTTGCCGTGCTTCGAGATACGGGTGCTGACATAAGTATGGTGACCAGGAGTATTCTCCCCAAGGAATTTAATGATTCACCTGTGGGAGTGGTGAGGATACGCAGTGTGGGGGAGGAATACAGGTTGCCACTTCACGAAGTACAGCTGATTGCCGACTACGGAGTCGAGAGAGCTATAGTAGCTGTAGCCCCTAAGTTACCCCTAGAGCATGTACAGATGGTGCTGGGTAATGACCTCGGAGGAGGCAGGATACAACCCGATTGGGCCAGGAGTGCCTATGTTTCAAGCAGCGGTACAACCCTGCCAGGTGAGGTATCAGTCGCTCCAAATAATAGTGAGGAAGCCGACTTCGACAGGGAAAACGTCGCCAGAGACGACGACAACGAGGGCGAGAGTGCAGAGAGGTCGTCGGAGGTTGTGGAAAACCCCGACGGGGACCTCCGACTAAGCCTGATGATGCGTGTGGAGGAGTGGCGAGGAGCAGCTGTACAAACGCCTGGGGCGGTGAGGAGGCTGCAGACCGCACTCCCTCCATACAGAAACGTGAATAAAGTAAGCTCAGTGGATGAGCGAACGGCGGTGAGGGGCAGAGTGGAGGAACCACGACGCAGTGCACCCTATGCCGGCCAGATGAATAGTGGTAGGTGCAAGATGAACCACCGTAGTGAGGTGAGCCACAGGGAGGTGGATGAGCCCAACCACGAACCGAAGAAGACGTCTGCAGGGAAGAGAATCTCATGGAGGAGTGAAGATGTTCGTCGGGAACGAAGGAGCGAGTGGTATAGGAAAGGCAATACGAAGAAAGCAGGGAATAGGTACACCCAGGGTAGGCGCCAGCCTAACCAGAGGGGCATTGGGCCATCGCAAAAGCCTAGTGTGGAAGAGAGGAAGCTGCTGGATGGAGTACAGGTTACAAGTGCCACTGTGAGGAGACAACGCACCTACGGGAGAAGAGGAACCGAGAAGAGAGAAGATTGGCGAAGAGGAGATCATGAGAGGAAACATGGAGTACCTGTAGGACGCAATGGAAATGCAAGACTATCTCGGAGTGCACGACGCGGTGGAGGCGCTGCATGCACTGAATCTTACAGTGGTAACGAGCCGTGGGAGTACACTCGTAGCCACGGAGAGAGGATTTCTTGTAGGTGTTCAGGGAACACCCGTCACACCCGGTACTATGCGAGGTGGAGATACAATGAGGCAAGTGACTGGCAAAGTGGTATGAGCCACGTCACCAACTGGAGGAGTGACACTTCAGGAACGGAGGGAGCAAGAGTATAGATTGCCCTCTTGAGTGCTGCTCTTCCGATATGACTCTTATTTTAAGGGGAGGGGTATGTTACGGTGCCCTCTCCTATTTCTTTCGTTTGCCGGCTTAAAGAGTCATATCAGCTCTCCCTACTGATTCTCTGAGGTTCAGGGAGTCTAATGATATATGTGGCGACCAGACCGGCTGCCATTTAATGGAAGGAGGTTATATTATAAGTTGTAAATAAAGGAAAATTGGCGCCCTGTTATAAAATGAAACAGTATCCCCTACGGCAGATATGACCTTTTGGAAGGGAGACAAGCCGATCGCGGATTGGCCGACGTAGGTCGCGGGCGACAAATCAGGGCCCGCCATGACGTCACCGAGTGCCCCGGGCGGCGCCAACGTCAGAGTTGTACTGACCGTGGAAGCGACAGGACGCGCCTCGGTCTGCTCTCAGGGATTGGAGGCTCTGCAAGCCTTGTTCAGTGGATAGAGCTGGCTGTCGCAGCCACCATAGTTATTGGAGACCCTGCGCTTCTGGGAAGCCAAAGAGGAACCAAGTTCAGTGAGCAGAGAAGTGCCCAAACTTGGAAAATAGTCGGCGACGACGCTGGGCGGCGCCGCTGGCTGGACGTTGAGGTCTGGAAGGTGGGCGAGCAAGCTAGCTGTGACTGGGGTCACATCCACTGAGAATCTTGGAAGGACGACACCGTGCCTAGGACAAGGAGCGACGCCCTGTGGGAGAGGCGAGTGTGGGGAAAAATAGTGATTAGCTCAGCGCCCATCGATGAACCAGGATTGGGGCAGCTGAATCTCAGGGATTGGAACGGCGACGACGCGAAGGCTTCACGACACCTGAGGACCTGTGGAACGCCCTGGATCGTCGAGGATCGACCCAAGGAAGCGTGGGAACCTCACACCATCGAGGGACAGGCGTCGTGAGCCAGGAGTGTAAGGTAGATCATTTTTCCCTCCCATTACCCCTTGTATGAGTAGGCTAGTTAGGCCACAATATTTACTTGTGTATGTGGCAGCAAGACTTTATTACTTTAATAGTAGAATAGGCTGCAAGGCAGCTTGTGTCCAGGACTGTCAGAGAGGACAGTGTGTATGGATGACAGGACAGTGAAGAAGAGGTGCCGACGTGGTGAAGAGGCCCTCCTGTGAGAGTGTGAGACTCCTGTCTTCCTGCCCAGTTGAAGGAGTGTTGGAGGTCGTGGAAGAAGAGGCTGACGATCTCCAGACTCATTATCCATATTCCATATTCATGTATTACTTGTGATTGTGTGTGTGTGTTCATGTAATTTGCGTCAGTAAATCCACACATTTTATTACTGTGTTTGAGTGTGCCTCCATTTGTGATATTTCTCTATGAGCATACATTTCTGGCTACAAACGATATATGATACACCCACTGAACTGCATTGCTGGGGTGCAGATATAATAACCCAGCTGGCGACCTTGCTAAGAGGAAGATAGAGAAGACAGGCGGGAAAGGAGTTCCTGCAACCTTTTTTTTGTCTGGCAGGCAAGACTCAGGGAGGTTATGGTTATAGGTAAGCCTGAGTCTTCCTTCACTCCCCCACGGGTCTAGGCCGGAACTGTTAACAGCAGTTTCCCCGTGGTTGACTGAAGGGCTTCCAGGGTGAATCAGTGGCACCCCTTTGTGGTGGAAGCAAAGACCTGCGGAGGTGGGCATCGTTGGTCCTATCTTGTGTGACCAAGGAGACTCCGGTGAATCCAGGGAGTCGGAGGGGCTGAGTATTTGGGCCCTTTGAGCCCCTAGCAGTTAAGTGTTAGCAGAGCCCCGGACCGCCCACCCCCACGTGACAATATATATATATATATATATATATATATATATATATATATGTACTTCTCAGCCTACTATGCATGGTCCGATTTGCCTAATAAGCCAAGTTTTCATGAATTAATTGTTTTTATATATATATGTCGTACCTAGTAGCCAGAACGCACTTGTCAGCCTACTATGCAAGGCCAAATTTGCCTAATAAGCCAAGTTTTCCTGAATTAATATATTTTCTCAAATTTTTTTCTTATGAAAAGATAAAGCTACCCATTTCATTATGCATGAGGTCAATTTTTTTTTATTGTAGTTAAAATTAACGTAGATATATGACCGAACCTAACCAACCCTACCTAACCTAACATAACCTATCTTTATAGGTTAGGTTAGGTTAGGTAGCCAAAAAAGTTAGGTTAGGTTAGGTTAGGTAGGTTAGGTCGTCGAAAAACAATTAATTCATGAAAACTTGGCTTATTTGGCAAATCGGGCCTTGCATAGTAGGCTGAGAAGTGCGTTCTGGCTACTAGGTACGACATATATATATATATATATATATATATATATATATATATATATATATATATATATATATATATATATGTCGTACCTAGTAGCCAGAACGTACTTCTCAGCCTACTATGCAAGGCCCGATTTGCCTAATAAGCCAAGTTTTCATGAATTAATTGTTTTTCGACTACCTAACCTACCTAACCTAACCTAACCTAACGTTTTCGGCTACCTAACCTAACCTAACCTATAAAGATAGGTTAGGTCAGGTTAGGTAGGGTTGGTTAGGTTCGGTCATATATCAACGTTAATTTTAACTCCAATAAAAAAAAATTGACCTCATACATAATGAAATGGGTAGCTTTATCATTTCATAAGAAAAAAATTAGAGAAAATATATTAATTTAGGAAAACTTGGCTTATTAGGCAAATCGGGCCTTGCATAGTAGGCTGAGAAGTGCGTTCTGGCTACTAGGTACGACATATATATATATATATATATATATATATATATATATATATATATATATATATATATATATATATAAAAAGTAAAGTAAAGTTACTTTTTTTAGTAGGAGTAAAAAGCACTACTCCTAACCAAAACACAAACCTGATAATATTCTACAAAACCAAGAAGACTTCCGAACTCCTTATCAAAAACAGCCCGAAGCCGACGGAGAACCCTCTACAGCAGTCAAGCGTTGTATACATGTACACTTGCCCCCACGAAGGATGTAACCTTCAATGTAAGTACATAGGTATGACGTCGACCAAGCTGACGAGGCGTTTGACATGCCATCTTCAATCTGGTGCCCCTAGGAATCACATGAGACAAGCCCATGACATTACTCTAACAAGAGAAATGTTGAACAAGAATACTTGCATAATAGACAAAACCCAAGATTCAAGAAGATTACAAATTCTTGAGGCAATTCACATAAGAATAGAGCGACCTACCATGAACACCCAAATCACGGAACTATTTACTCTACCCACCATGAGAGTAAGGACAAGACAAGAACATATCGATGCCAACACAGAAGACAATGTCCAACATAACAGGCCAATTACACTGGATTAATCTTTGAGTTTAGATAGGAGATGCCTCGTATGGGCCAATAAGCCTTCTGCAGTCCCTATGTTTATCCCTTATGTATTCCCCCATGTTTTCACCTTCATTGTATTATCACCTGACCTAATGCGGGTATAAAATCAACTAGTATTGTAAGATCTGTTCACTTGAGAATGAACCATGGAGGTTCGAAACGTCGTGCAAATTATACAAATAAGTGTAATACACTCTATAGTAAATCACTTCATCTCTTCACCTTAAAAGTACGAAAATGAGTTTTGGAGAACTCCTATTTCAATTAAGCCCTGATGCTAAGAAAATAGTTAGAGGGATAGAAGCCCTAAACCAGAAAATAATAAATACAGAATATGCGGTCATATTCAATGAAACATGTTTGAAAGAAAACTTGCTGCCAGTATACACCAATATATATATATATATATATATATATATATATATATATATATATATATATATATATATATATATATATATATATATATATATATATATATATATATATATATATATATATATATATATATATATATATATATATATATATATATATATATATATATATATATATATATATATATATATATATATATATATATATATATATATATATATATAAATATACGCATTTTGACACAAAGAATTAGTAAGAGAAATAGAAATAGTAAGAGAGAACACACTTTAGATGGGAAGCATATTAGGAAAAGAAGCCAGTGAGGGACATTCAAAACGACTTAAACCTAACGAAACATCTGGTCGTTACAGTGCCTATACAGACAAGTTATTACTTACAGTGCTGATACAGTGACAACATGTGTACATACAGTGCTGATACAGTGAAAAACATGTGTACTTACAGTGAGGGTGGCTGTGGCAGTCCTGGGAGGGGTGCCGTCATCCACCGCCCACACCAACACCGAGTGGGCGGCCGCTATCTCGCGATCCAGGCCGCCCACAACCCAGACCGCCCCCGACCCGTCTACACTGAACTGTCGTCTGGGGTCACTGTCCTCTGCTATCTTGTAGCGCACGCGGCTGTGTCCTCCCTGCGGTTAGTAGCGGGTATTAGTGTAGGACACCTGGCTGTGTCCTCCCTGCGGTTAGTGGCGGGTATTAGTGTAGGACACTTGCCTATGTCCTCCCTGTGGTTAGTGGCGGGTATTAGTGTAGGACACCTGGCTGTGTCCTCCCTGCGGTTAGTGGCGGGTATTAGTGTTGGACACCTGGCTGTGTCCTCCCTGCGGTTAGTGGCGGGTATTAGTGTAAGACACCTGACTGTGTCCTCCCTGTGGTTAGTGGCGGGTATTAGTGTAGCACACCTGGCTGTGTCCTCCCTGCGGTTAGTGGCGGGTATTAGTGTTGGACACCTGGCTGTGTCCTCCCTGCGGTTAGTGGCGGGTATTAGTGTAGGACACCTGACTGTGTCCTCCCTGCGGTTAGTGGCGGGTATTAGTGTATTACACCTGGCTGTGTCCTCCCTGCGGTTAGTGGCGGGTATTAGTGTAAGACACCTGGCTGTGTTCTCCCTGCGGTTAGTGGTGGGTATTAGTGTAGGACACCTGACTGTGTCCTCCCTGCGGTTAGTGGCGGGTATTAGTGTATTACACCTGGCTGTGTCGTCCCTGCGGTTAGTGGCGGGTATTAGTGTTGGACACCTGGCTGTGTCCTCCCTGCGGTTAGTGGCGGGTATTAGTGTAGGACACCTGACTGTGTCCTCCCTGCTGTTAGTGGCGGGTATTAGTGTATTTCACCTGGCTGTGTCCTCCCTGCGGTTAGTGGCGGGTATTAGTGTAAGACACCTGACTGTGTCCTCCCTGCGGTTAGTGGCGGGTATTAGTGTAGGACACCTGGCTGTGTCCTCCCTGCGGTTAGTGGCGGGTATTAGTGTAAGACATCTGACTGTGTCTTCCCTGCGGTTAGTGGCGGGTATTAGTGTAGGACACCTGGCTGTGTCCTCCCTGCGGTTAGTGGCGGGTATTAGTGTAGGACACCTGGCTGTGTCCTCCCTGCGGTTAGTGGCGGGTATTAGTGTAGGACACTTGCCTATGTCCTCCCTGTGGTTAGTGGCGGGTATTAGTGTAGGACACCTGGCTGTGTCCTCCCTGCGGTTAGTGGCGGGTATTAGTGTAGGACACTTGCCTATGTCCTCCCTGCGGTTAGTGGCGGGTATTAGTGTAGGACACTTGCCCATGTCCTCCCTGTGGTTAGTGGCGGGTATTAGTGTTGGACACCTGGCTGTGTCCTCCCTGCGGTTAGTGGCGGGTATTAGTGCAGCACATCACCCTGGGTCCTCTTTGGGGTAATAAGAACTAGAGATTCTTTATGACACCTCTACAAAGAGGTAACGAACACTTGCGGTCAATCTTCAGCTACCATGTTATGCTTAAGGATGAATTTATTGTTGCCAGTCTTAAGCTATCTCCTTGCTTAATTGGTGTTTAAGCAAGTTACTTTGTTTTATTATTAGTTACTGTGTTTTATTATTAACAAGTTATTTTCTGAACCAAAGTTTCAAATAATCTTTCATCTACTCATATTCCTTTAATTCTTGTCTAGCCAAATATAGCCTGTGTGAAAAAGGTAATTAGATTTATACTTTTCTCTTGCTGCTGCTTCCTTCATCTTGTAGTTAAATGACGTAAAAGTTTGTAGTGATCCACGAGAAAACAGCTAGGGGAGTCAAGTCTAAATTTATTAATCTTTGAAAACGGGTAACGTATGTGCAAGTCAAATACAGTTAGTCTAAACTATGGTATGGATGAGGGTCTTGTTTTTAGTAAGAATGTGGGGTTTAAAATGGTAAACTTGTAGGAATGAACTGCTCTTGTTTTATATAGAGCTATTTGACACATATCTCTCAAAGTATATGGCACAGATTATGCAGTAATTCGTGCGGGCCAGTAAATAATAATACGTTGAGTTGTGTAGGTAGCAAGACATCACACAACTTGTGATAACGCCGGTACGTGTCGGTGAGAACTGATTCATATAAAAATTAATTCAATTCACATGTCAGGTTTGCATGACCTGACGTGTTACTGCATCATCTCATTTTTTGCACTATAAGTCAGCTGAAGGGGTTTTCTAAAGAATTAATTTTAATGGATAACAAGTAAAAAATTGACTTTCTGATTGTTTTAGTTGTTTTTTAATTTCATATTTGATTTGATATGTGTTTTGATAATCTTTACATCATAACAAGATTGTTAATATATTAATAATTGCCTTTTTATTTATTTATTTAAAATTGGTTTGTTACTAGTGTACACATGCAGGTTGACTTGCTAGAATCTTTCATTTTTATATAGAAAGTGAAAATAAATTTCAATTACATTGTACACTATACCCACTTATTAAAGTAACCATCACATAAACCCCATTCCCCCCCCCCCCCCTCCCCCAAATGAACATATACATTAAAATATTCAAAATGCTAGCTATAGGATATATATATATATATATATATATATATATATATATATATATATATATATATATATATATATATATATATATATATATATATATATATATATATATATATATATATATATATATATATATATATATATATATATATATATATATATATATATATATATATATATATATATATATATATATATATATATATATATATATATATATATATATATATATATATATATATATATATATATATATATATATATATATATAGATATATGACCGAAAAAGTAAGATTAATGATTCTAACACGAATTTTCTCGATCTTTCGTACATTTCTTTTCACTGTTGGTGGTAATTCAAAAATCAATTCTCCAAAATTCATTTTTATTTCTAGTCTGACGCGACACTTGAGCGCGTTTCGTAAAACTTATTACATTTTCAAAGACTTTAGTTTACACATACACAACTGAATAGAACTTACACATCTCTGATTTGTTTATATCTACATTTGAGTGAGGTGGATGGGGTGAGGTGGTATTAATAGGGTATTAATTTCATCAACAAAAGACAGAACACGAAACAATGGGTATTGAATGGAAGTGATTGTAGAAAGTCTATTGGTCCATATTTCTTGATGCTTCTATATTGGAGCGGAGTCTTGAGGTGGGTAGAATATACTTGTGCATTAATTGGCTGTTGATTGCTGGTGTTGACTTTTTAATGTGTAGTGCCTCGCAAACGTCAAGCCGCCTGCTATCGCTGTATCTATCGATGATTTCTGTGTTGTTTACTAAGATTTCCCTGGCGATGGTTTGGTTGTGGGAAGAGATTATATGTTCCTTAATGGAGCCCTGTTGCTTATGCATCGTTAAACGCCTAGAAAGAGATGTTGTTGTCTTGCCTATATACTGGTTTTTTTGGAGCTTACAGTCCCCAAGAGGGCATTTGAAGGCATAGACGACGTTGGTCTCTTTTAAAGCGTTCTGCTTTGTGTCTGGAGAGTTTCTCATGAGTAGGCTGGCCGTTTTTCTGGTTTTATAGTAAATCGTCAGTTGTATCCTCTGATTTTTGTCTGTAGGGATAACGTTTCTATTAACAATATCTTTCAGGACCCTTTCCTCCGTTTTATGAGCTGTGGAAAAGAAGTTCCTGTAAAATAGTCTAATAGGGGGTATAGGTGTTGTGTTAGTTGTCTCTTCAGAGGTTGCATGGCGTGTCACTTTCCTTCTAATGATGTCTTCGACGAAACCATTGGAGAAGCCGTTGTTGACTAGGACCTGCCTTACCCTACAGAGTTCTCCGTCGACTTGCTTCCATTCTGAGCTGTGGCTGAGAGCACGGTCGACATATGCGTTAACAACACTCCTCTTGTACCTGTCTGGGCAGTCACTGTTGGCATTTAGGCACATTCCTATGTTCGTTTCCTTAGTGTAGACTGCAGTGTGGAAACCTCCGCTCTTTTCCATGACTGTTACATCTAGAAAGGGCAGCTTCCCATCCTTTTCCATCTCGTAAGTGAAAGTGAAATGGCCCGGAAAGTGGAGTTGGAAATCCTGTTGGACGACATATTCGACCTCGAGACACAAAAGAAGGTCACTACCAAAGATACCTTACAAGCAGAACTTATTGCGGAAGGAGGAAAGAATCGAGGCAATTACAGAAGCAACATATTGTCCCCCGAGCTCAAAGCGGCAGCTAAAAGCCTTCGGGAGAACAAGGAGATAGTTGTCAGGAGAGGCGACAAGTCGGCAATATACGTCATTCTTAAAAAAGACGAATATCTGGCGAAAATGAACCTCAGTGGTGGAGTGGGTTAAGGCGTACCTGTTATGCCAGTTGCTGGAAGGCTTCTGTGCTGGCTAGGGTTCGAGTCTCCTGGTGGGAAAGTGTTCTAAAGTTGTACACTTCACTCTCGTGTTTAGGAGAGTTGTGCCTCAAGCATAGACACAGTGTTCTCCCATATTAACAGGGACTTGA
>NW_025563353.1:0-22623 GCF_020424385.1 Procambarus clarkii
CAGAGTGTCTCACTACACCAGAGTGTCTCACTACACCAGAGTGCCTCACTACACCAGAGTGCCTCACTACCCCACAGTGTCTCACTACACCAGAGGGCCTCACTACACCAGAGTGTCTCACTACACCAGAGTGTCTCACTACACCAGAGTGCCTCACTACACCAGAGTGTCTCACTACACCAGAGTGTCTCACTACACCAGAGTGTCTCACTACACCAGAGTGCCTCACTACCCCAGAGTGTCTCACTACACCAGAGTGTCTCACTACACCAGAGTGTCTCACTACACCAGAGTGTCTCACTACACCAGAGTGCCTCACTACCCCAGAGTGCCTCACTACACCAGAGTGTCTCACTACACCAGAGTGCCTCACTACACCAGAGTGCCTCACTACACCAGAGTGCCTCACTACCCCAGAGTGCTTAACCACACCAGAGGGCCTCACTACACCACTGGTCGTCACACAGTCGTAAGTGGGGAACACTTAGCTACTGTGCACCTGTTCTGAGGCCAGTGGTCGTCACAGTTGTAAGTGGGGATCACTTAGCTACTGTATACCTAAGTCGCCCCCTGCCCGAAACGCTTTGCGTAATAGTGGCTTTAGGCATTGTATGTACTAGCTCTATCTATAAATCCATCAATGTTTGTATCTCACCTTGTATGTATGTACTTTATCTGAATAAACAAATAAGTGATTTGAATTGTACCGTGTTCTGAGACCACTGGTCGTCACAAATTGGGGACTACTTAGCTACTGTGTACTGTATTCTGATGCCAGTGGTCGTCAGAGTCGTTAGTAAGTGGAGGATCGCTTAGCCACTGTGCACCGTGTATTGAGGCCTCTGGTCATCACACAGTCATCAGTAAGTAGGGATCACTTAGCTACTGTGTACCGTGACTCTCAACAAATGGTAATTTTCCAACATGGCACTTCTCTCGAAACAATGAATAAAACACACTATTTTGAGAATATTATAGTCATCGAATCGAATCGAATTAAATATAGGACAAGATACCCTTCGGGTGAGCTTTGAAGTGGGTATAGGTGAAGAATAGCTTGGGTGAGAGGAAGCGTCGGAGTTGTAGAGATAGAGCAGGGATAGACCCAGCTGCGCGGCTGAATATGAGGCTACTTGAACACCTGGTCGGCTGAGGCTTGGCGGGCAGGGTCCCGAGGGAGGGGCGGCGGTGTGAGGTCTTCTTTCCTCATGATGTGTGGAGTCTTCTTCTTCTTAGGAGTTGAAGTCTTCTTTCTTCTTTGAAGCTGGAGTCTTCCGTCTTCTGTCTTGCACGTTGGTCTGCTCCGAAGCTTGCAGGGGGTTCCACCACCTCAAAACGTAGTCATCCTCAAAAGATATATAAAAAACCAACACTACTGCTTACCTTTTGACTGAGAGAGGACAAGCAAATAAATAGCATTAATATCTTTTTAATTACAATATCTACTAAAAATATAGTGTTTTTATGAAAATTAAGTTACTTATATAAATAATTTGAAGGTCTTAAAACAATTTCAAATTTAAAAAAAAAAAAAACGTTACTTTTCTATAAAAAATTTGTTAAAAAATTATCAGAAAAATGAAACAATATTTAATATATTTGCTTGTACATATAGAATTAATAATAGTAAAAAAAAAATTGAGGATAATACTTAAATTTAATGATAAAGTTTAAATGCAGGAATTGATTATTACTCATCAGTAGCTGTTGATTGTTTGGCTGCTCTTAACTGAGATCACCGTCGTCGCTATGTGTAATTAGCTACTGTGTACCACATTCTGAGCCCAGTTGTTGGAAATTTCCAACACTAAATACAACACTGTTGTATTCTCATTAATTATTACTAATTCTACTAATCACTGTAGTGATTAAAATTAACCCAACGTAGAGTTCACATGTACTAATAATTCCATCTGTACAATAAGGCTAGAATTCTTACGTCACCCGACGCCAGTATTGCGTCAGATTCTATTGTAATAAACACATTTATATCCAATGTGTCTAGAATTGAATTTGATTCTCTATAAACAACGGTGTTCTGTGTGATAATTAATTACAGATAAACTGATCTCCAACTAAAGCCAAATAGAGCGCTTATAGTTATAGCTGTTATCTAGTATTAAAATTAACGTCACGCGTGAATGCCCTGGAGAGATTATAATTCTTCTCCATTGTTCGTTTACTATCATAAAACGGGCAAATAATAATATTTAACTCTTCCAAATAATAAACCCGTCCTAATCCGAGCATTTCAAGCACAACTGCGAGAAATGACAATATCCATAACAAATAATTTGTTTAACAAACGCGGGACGCGGAGTGGGGCGGAAGAGACGCCAGTCCACGTGTTGAAACGCTCACGAGCAGACGTGTTCACGTGGTGCTCACGAGGAGATGCCATTACCCAGCCATCAGGGTAAACGCTATCAAATCTCCAGAAGAAAGTCGCCACTGTGAGGTGTGAAGAACCTTTGCAGACAATACCTTCACCTGGTGTCAGTGTCATTCACGGAACCTGTTAAATTTGGTTCTATGTAACTCCACGTGACCGGCCAGTGATGCGCGTCAGTATCTAGGATAGGCTAGACCGGAGCCTAGGACGCGACCTTCGGCAAGTCTTAACTTACACAGTGCCCATATTAGCTAAGTACCTTGATCCTTGTTTGATGCATCAGATAGGGGTAGGTTTATAGCTGGGTAGCTTGTCGTGACGACGTGTGACAACTAAAAACTACAGGTTATAATTTTCCTGATGTTTAATCTCGTTTTCTTAAATATAGATTCCTAGTAGTTTAATTTGTTACTACTGAAACTAATTTGATTTACAGCATGGGCGAAGAATTCTCCGAGCTGTCATTTCTCATGTTAATCACCTCCCAGTGTTCCATGACGAGTCCAAGGGAATCAGAAGATGAGTCGTAACTAACTTCTAAGGAATCGTCATTAAGCTAAGATTTCTTTGTATTCCTTGATTATTATCTGTACTCTTTAACATGCAGAACCCTGTTCATTGGATTAACATGTGTTTATTATAATTATTATTATACATATTCGTAATCTATGTTCCCATTAATGATAACGATAATGATTTCATAAATATTCTTAGGATTAGATTATTATACATTGGACTGGTGAACGAACCACACTAGTTCCTGGACGTACTGAGTTCCAGTAATACCCCCCCAATGTAGGTGTTTGAGGCTTTGATTCATTTAATTATACAGCCCATTAATTATTTCAATGATCATATTCTCTAGTATTTTATCCATAGTTACTGGTTCATCTAGAATTTTCTAATGATCATATTTTCTCAGTTTCCCTCTTTTACTATAAAAGTGGGTGGTCCTTCGTAATAGAATTTACTATATTAATATTTAAATAATTAGAGTCAAGCCCCAAATGTCCCACACCAGTAGTTGTCATTAAGTGGGGAACACTTAGCTACTGTGCACCTTGTTCTGAAGCCAGTGGCCATCACAGTTGTAAGTGGGGATCACTTAGCTACTGTGTACCGTATTCTGAGGCCACTGGTCATCAGTAAGTGGGGATCACTTATCTACTGTGCACCGTATTCTGAGGCCAGTGGTCGTCACACAGTCAGTAGGTGGGGATCACTTAGCTACTGTGTACCATGTTCTGAGGCCATTGGTCGTCACAGTCATCAGTAAGTAGGGATCACTTAGCTACTGTGTACTGTGTTCTGAGACCAGTGTGGTTGCAACCCACAAGAGTTTGGTGACTCGCACCATCACGAGACTTCCTAGTGGTCGTCGTGTATAAAGAGAAAGAAGGTTTAGAAGAGGAGAGATAGGGTGCGCCTATAGTCATGATCCATCAACAAATGGTCATCTTCCAGCATCTCACTTCTCTCGAAACAGTGAATGATCACAATATATTGTGAATATTTTAGTCACCCGTTAAAGATATAAATAACACTACTGTGTACCTCCTGAGTAAAGGAGGACAATCAAATAAATAGCATTTATATCATCTTAACCCCGTCTCTGCTGTTAAAACTGTATTGGTCGAAACACTCAGGTCTGATAGGAAAGAAATTACTGACTCCCAACGACCTGAAAGTACTAGTATAAAAAGCTATGATTTGTTCAGATCTGAAACCTATATCTATGGACAGCACAAAACGTCCACTAGACTGGGCGACACAGTGGTTGCAAGGATCAGGTTGGGTTACCGTTACCTGTGGCAGGTGGCTGCAGGTGACGGATCTCCCAATCCTGAGCACTCCAGTTGCAAACTCTGTGAGCAGGAACTACGGCACGATCTCCCGCACTACATCACTGAATGCCCAGTTATTAGACCTTTTAGACCAGTTGGCATGAGGTACCTGGAGCTTTGCAATTACTTTATTCACTCTCGTATTCTTGAAGATATCCTCACAGTATACCCAAAATTTGCCAGTGCAGGCTGTTAAACACATGGCTCTGTATGACTAACCATCCTGCGAGATGGGGACTTGTAATTACCACTGCTACCTTATTCACTCCTGTGTTGATGATATCCTCAAAATGCTTCCGGAGTCTGTCAGTGCAGACCGCTTATCACATGCCTCTGTATGACTAACCATCCTGTGTGATGGGGATTTTTTAGCATCACCTAGTTAGCTTTTTTGACACATAGTACTCCACTTCATATAGTCTAGGGCAGCTGCACTAATGCAGATGTACCTCATGTATTAATAAAAAAAAGTACAAACTTTCTTGATGAGTATCTCGAGTGGGAAGATAATTACAGTAATAAAGACAAGATGGATACATAGACGGACAGAAAGATGGGTAGATAGATGGATAGTTGTATGGATAGATAGATGGATGGATAGATCAAGAAATGTATTGATGGATAAATGTATAGATTGACAGATTGATATATAGACAGATGGATACATGGATGGAAAGAGGATTTGACGGATTGATAGATAGATTGATGAACGAATAGGTAAATGGATGGACAGTTAGATGAATAGATAGATGGATCGATAAAGGAATGGATAGATATATGGATTGACAAATATATGAATTGATAGACTGATAGATAAATGGATAGATAAATAAATAGATAAATGGATGGGTAGATAGATCGATGGATAAATGGATAGATGGATGGATAAATGTATGAATGGGTAGATGGATAGATAGAATACAGACAGAGAGACCTGTGTAATGCCGAGTAAACCCCCAATAAATTACATGAGAGAATGGCTGTTTGCAGGGTGATTGATTAGTGTGTAGCAAGTGTCAGGGGATAGTAGGGGTCGTCCCTTATAGGACTCTTATTTGAGAAGGCTCTAGGCTCTTATTTCCAATCCCAGCGACTCCTGTGACGTATATAATATGGGTGTAATTATCCTAAATGGAAGACACTAACAACGAATAATTCAACAATTAAACAATAATTATTTCAACAATACATGTATATCAAAACGTTTCAAGGCTTTGTCAATATTTTCGAACTCCGAAAAATATACTAAACATAACATTTTTTGGCCGGAGTTTCCTAGTGCATATTTAGATATAATATGTACGATGTGCTTTGCTACGGCAAACTTAGTGGGTAATAAAGCCCTACTCATCGTCTAGCCTTCACGTGCCCCCTTGAGGACAGTCAGCCTCAACGAGCTCAATATGTAGACAAGACAACAACATCCCATTTCAAGACGCCTAACAGTGCACTAGCTGCAAGGTCCTATTAATGAACATAAAATCTTTATTCATAACCAGACCATCACCAGAAATATTCTCACAAACACAACCAGCGTCTCGAAAGACACATAAGCCTACAAACGTTTGGTCAAACGTCACTAAACATAAGCATACCCCCACCCCATCCCCTTTTTGGTCTCTTATTTTTACCCTTCTCTTATTCTATATCACCTCACTCTGTGGGGCCACGTGCGCAACACATATGTGAACAAGCTTGAATGGTCCCCAAGCCAATATGCAACTGAAAACTCCACACCCCCAGAAGGATTCAAACCAAATTTGCCCGGAGCACTGCAACTGGCTTACCCGGTACCTTAACCACTCGACCAACCGCGACCGTACAGAAGATATTGGTAGGTGAGACTATATCCCCAACGTCTCGACGACACTTGGTGGTAAGCTTGGGCATAGTTATTTCATGGAATCACCTCACTTTGTTCACGTGGCCCCACAAATTGAGGTGATTCGATGAAATAATTATGCCCAAGCTTACCACCAAGTGCCAGTCCTTCTTAGTGAGGGGCAAGTGTGCTGGCCACTGTTACAACTGATATGAGTGGGGCTTCTATGGGGTACTGGTACTATTAAGGGGTAAAGGTAGTTAGAAGACAAGAGTATCAAATATGGGAGAGCTAAAAGGCCCGGCCCCCAAAATAAACTATCCACAGTAGTAATAACTTGCTACAAGACCATATATGTTAGTCTAAGGGTTGATCACTGCACTCCCACCTTGGAAGAAGAGATACTCTGTAATTCATGTACTTATTTATTAACCCCTTAACAACCCCCCATATACACTCACACCAATAACAATAATAATAATAATAACTTTACCACACTATCTTACGTTAAAAGCCTTGGTCCACATAGACAGGATACAAGGTTTACACGAATAACAAGCTAGGGTAAAGTACTACTGGATAAGCACTGAAGCTGGATGCAGCTTAGGGTAGTGAGACCATGTGGTACCCTAATACAAAACACAACACTTAGGGTAAACAAAACACTGGCAAATACTAACCCCAGGTCTCACCAATAGTTACTACCAGAGTAGGTTCACTTAGTAATGCCCCGTACTTAACTTAAGGATACAGGAACTTCAGGTAAGGGAAATAAGTAAGAGGAGAAGGGAGAAGAGTAGGGATACAGCCACGGAGTAGGTCTTATCCGCACGACACCAGCCAGAGAGAAGACCGAGCTAGCGACCAACTGCCTCCCTCATGTCGTGGTGCCGGGAGGAGCCTAATTGATCGTGCAGCTAAGCACATTAAAGATCTTCCCCTATGCAACGTATTGTTACTTTATGAATGATTAGAAAGTATTAGTAAGCAAAGTTGGTGCCTATGTTATTATTTAATAATCAACCCCCAGCTCAGTCTTTAAATGCTCTTTGAGAAACAATAATAGTCTTACGTCTGGCAGGGAAGATACAAACAATTGCTATTCTAGATGCCCAACTGTACTACCAGGAAGTTTAATATCTCAATTTTGACCTCTGGTTTCCACTGGAGAACCCAGGGTCGTAACACTCCTCCCCCCTTCAGAGAAAAAAAAAAATGTGACTACTAGAATAGTAGTCATATTTTTTTGTAAGAGTATACAGAGAACAAAAAGAAAAACATATGACAAAAACAAAAAATCAATCAAAAGCAATTTCTCTGCAAAAAAAAAAAAAAATACAAAGGAGTTCTCTGAAAGAAAAAAAACATACACAACAAAAATAAAAGAACAGGGAAGTAAATAAATTGGACACGGAATATTTAATGTCACAGGAGAACCTAAAAAAAATTAACTAAAGCATGACGGTTGGTAAATGGCTTTCTGTGGCTCAGATGAACGTTATTCAGGCAACCGGGACAGAGCGTCGGCTATCACGTTGAGTCTGCCCGGTAGGTGGGTAATGGAAAGATTGAAGTCCTGTAGGTACAACCCCCACCTGAGGATGCGTTTATTCTTACCCTTCATCTGAGTCAGGAAGACTAGTGGGTTATGGTCCGTGTACACTTCCACTATATTTCCTGTGAGGTAAACTTCGAACTTTTTACATGTTAACACTAGCGCCAACGCCTCTTTTTCTACCACTGAATAATTGCGTTGCGCCTTGTCGAATTTCACAGAGTAATAATATACTGGGTGTTCCACCTGATCATCCCCAGTTTGCAACAACACTGCACCAGCACCCGAGTCAGACGCGTCAACATGAATTTTAAACGGTCGGTCGAACCTTGGACTAGCAAGCACTGGGGCGGAAGCTAAGATTAATTTCAAATTTTTAAATGCCTCTGCACAGTCTGATGACCACTTAAATTTAACGGCTTTCCGCAACAAGTCTGTGAGAGGAGTGGCAACACTGGAAAAGTTCTGACAAAAACGTCGATAGTACGCACACATACCGATAAATCTTGGAACGTCCTTTTTAGACTTTAGTACTGGATACTCCAGAATGGCACTGATTTTATCTTGCCGAGGTAACACTTTTCCTTGGCCCACTTCATAACCGAGGTACGTCACTGTGCCTTGGCCAAAATGACACTTTTTAGCATTTAAGGTAAGATTTGCCCTTTTCAAGATGGCAAACAACTGGCGTAACCTAGCTATGTGGTCAGCCCAATTACTGTCAAACAGCACGATATCATCTAAATACGCCCGACAATTTGGCACCTTAGCGAGTAGAGAGTTCATGAGTCTCTGGAACGTGGCAGGGGCATTACGCAAGCCGAACGGTAACACTTGATACTCAAAAACACCCTCGGGTGTCACGAACGCAGTGAGCTGTTTAGCACGTTCAGTGAGTGGGATTCCAACACCCTATGACACTCACCATACCATGACATATCACCCTGCAAAGTTCCTCGAGACAAGCCTCATATGACAGGTCGTCAACCATGGACAGATAAAGAGACATTCTTTGATAGATATAGATAATAAGAACATCAGCAGCTGCAATAATATAAGGCATTACCAGCACCAAATATCTGGAGCTGGAATATCTCCAAATATATCTCCTGAATATATTAGCACTGTAGTTTATCTTTGTTTGGGATGGTTACTATCATAATCAAGAAATATTATTAAGAGTATATGTGTTTCATCAATGATTATGTGAGATCAATCAATGATTATGTGAGATCAATCAATGATTATGGGAGATCAATCAATGAGTGAATGAGGTCTATCAATAGGCATGTGAGGTCCAACAATGAATGTTTGATTGATAGAATAGAGAAAGATACAACGTCCAATATCAGGAACGTTAGAAGGAAAGAATTACGCAGACTTTAATTGAGTCTAAATACTGAGACTACGGAAAAAATGTGCATCGTAGACCTCAAGGAAAAACTTCCCCAACATTAGAGTTGTAAATAAATGCAGCGAGTTAGATGGGGAAATAGATGAAGGCATGTCAGTACACATGTTTTATACCAAATACTTTAGAAAATGCAAGAAAAGTCATTGCAATAGCCGACTGCTCGAGTGCAGGGCTCTAGAGCTGAAACTCGACCCTGAGAGCTGATTCAAGAAAGCGCTTAGGCAAGTATAATGAAGTAGATCATGCATAAATAGCGAACGCGACTCAGGTGTTCAAAATGAGAACACACACAATTAAGACACAGTTAAGAGAACACAAGCAACAAGCACACTCACTGAGGAAGACATCCAACAGCTTAAATTACATTAATATAAAAGGTTGAGTATAATTCTCTGCTCTAAAACTGTCATGGCGTCCGTTTCCACACATAAAAGGTTTCTGCCTCTAGAACGAAATTAACATTGCCGTAATTAGCAGACCTCAGGATGCAGGCCTCATTATTGCTTAACAAAACACTTTCTTTTGACAAGTTTGACAAACCATTTAATATTCATTTAATATTCACATATGTTTCAGAGGAGCGTAATATTACAACCAAAATAGTAATATTCTAAGTATTCATTATGAATACACACAAACTTATAAGAGAATAACAAGTATTCCCATTAACTCCAGGCATCACCGACACGCTGCACTACAGTCAATAGTGTACTATCTACTTCATAAGATGATAGTACTTATTTTAACTATTTAGTGGAATGAACCAGTGTGGAGTGAAGAACCACCAGTAAACCTTCTTTTGGAATAATTTACAGAGTTCGTAAAAAGTAAATATAAGAGCCAAACTTAACTATTTATAGGCTTAATATATAGCACATATATGTACTATATTAGGCCGAGGACTGAGTATTAGGCCTAGGAATGATAGGAGACGTTTGGGTCAGTCAGCTTCACATAGTTCTGTTGCTGATGAAAAAGAAAAAGTTTCCGGTTTGTCTAAATTCAATAATGCAAAAGTCTACATTTTGTTGGTCCATCGCTATATATAGGAACTATTTGGTGGGAAGTACCAATAAGTACTTCCATTTAAGGAGTCTGGGCTGCAACATCCAGCTGCAAACATTACCACTCAATCTTGCACAATCAATGAGATAATATATATTGAACATAACAAAGGAACATCATGATGACATCGCTCATTGTGCTTGTTGACTTTCACCAAAGTTCAAAATTGACTTCAACTTTAAAGTCATCAACTTTCTAAGTAATGCACAAAGGAGGAAAGTTTAAATTGCTTATCAGTAAGTTGGTGAAGCATAAAAATTTGTTTTAACACTTCTCATGGCATAGTTTACTTGGCCATAACAACCCTGTGTCACTTGGCTTGGCTACCAGGACCAGTGTCACTTGGCTTGGCTACCAGGACCAGTGTCACCTGGCTTGGCCACCAGGCCCAGTGTCACCTGGCTTGGCCACCAGGACCAGTGTCACTTGGCTTGGCCACCAGGACCAGTGTCACTTGGCTTGGCCACCAGGACCAGTGTCACTTGGCTTGGCCACCAGGACCAGTGTCACTTGGCTTGGCCCCCAGGCCCAGTGTCACTTGGCTTGGCCCCCAGGCCCAGTGTCACTTGGCTTGGCCCCCAGGCCCAGTGTCACTTGGCTTGGCCCCCAGGACCAGTGTCACTTGGCTTGGCCCCCAGGACCAGTGTCACTTGGCTTGGCCCCCAGGACCAGTGTCACTTGGCTTGGCCACCAGGCCCAGTGTCACTTGGCTTGGCCCCCCCAGCACTAGTGTCACTTGGCTTGGCCCCCCAGGACCAGTGTCACTTGGCTTGGCCCTCAGGACCAGTGTCACTTGACCTAGCCACCAGGACCAGTGTCACTTAGCTTGGCCACCAGGACCAGTGTCACTTGGCTTGGCCACCAGGACCAGTGTCACTTAGCTTGGCCACCAGGACCAGTGTCACTTGGCTTGGCTACCAGGCCCAGTGTCACTTGGCTTGGCCCCCCAGGACTAGTGTCACTTGGCTTGGCCCCAGAACCAGTGTCACTTGGCTTGGCCACCAGGACCAGTGTCACTTGGCTTGGCCCCCAGGGCCAGTGTCACTTGGCTTGGCCCCCCAGGCCCAGTGTCACTTGGCTTGGCCCCCAGGACCAGTGTCACTTGGCTTGGCCCCCCAGGCCCAGTGTCACTTGGCTTGGCCCCCCAGGACCAGTGTCACTTGGCTTGGCCCCCAGGCCCAGTGTCACTTGGCTTGGCCACCAGGGCCAGTGTCACTTGGCTTGGCCCCCAGGACCAGTGTCACTTGGCTTGGCCCCCAGGGCCAGTGTCACTTGGCTTGGCCCCCAGGGCCAGTGTCACTTGGCTTGGCCCCCAGGCCCAGTGTCACTTGGCTTGGCCCCCAGGACCAGTGTCACTTGGCTTGGCCCCCAGGACCAGTGTCACTTGGCTTGGCCCCCAGGACCAGTGTCACTTGGTTTGGTCCCCAGACCCAGTGTCACTTGGCTTGGCCCCCAGGACCAGTGTCACTTGGCTTGGCCACCAGGCCCAGTGTCACTTGGCTTGGCCCCCTAGGCCCAAAATCACTTGGTTTGGCCACCAGGCCCAGTGTCACTTGGCTTGGCCCCCCAGGACCAGTGTCACTTGGCTTGGCCACCAGGGCCAGTGTCACTTGGTTTGGCCCCCAGGACCAGTGTCACTTGGCTTGGCCACCAGGGCCAGTGTCACTTGGTTTGGTCCCCAGGACCAGTGCCACTTGGCTTGGCCCCTAGACCCAGTGTCACTTGGCTTGGCCACCAGGGCCAGTGTCACTTGGTTTGGCCCCCAGGACCAGTGCCACTTGGTTTGGCCCCCAGGACCAGTGTCACTTGGCTTGGCCACCAGGGCCAGTGTCACTTGGCTTGGCCACCAGGACCAGTGTCACTTGGCTTGGCCTCCTGGCCCAGTGTCACTTGGCTTGGCCTTCAAGCCACTCTTACTCCCCACTTACTGACGACTGTGACGATTACTGGCCTGAGATCACGGTGCACAGTAGCTAAGTGATCCCTTCCTACTGATGACTGACAACCAACGGACTCAGAACACGGTACACAGTAGCTAATTATACATACCGACGACTGTGATCTCAGTTCAGAGTAGCCAAACTGTCACCAACTCCTGTACTTAACTATTATAATTATGAGGTACAGTATTATACTAGAAAAAATTACAAGAAAATTCTATGTATTATATTCAAGCAAGTTTATTTATAAAAAGAAATTAATTTTTCTTTTAAATATTTTTTCAGTTTTTATGCAAAACTGTCAGGTGAATTTAGGTGATTTAAAAATTGCTTTAAAATATATATCTTGTTTTATATAAATTTTGATTTTTATATAATTAGTATTTTTGCTAAAAATTTATCGTAATTAAGAAAATGTTATTTATTTGCTTGTCTTCCCTCACTCCTGAGGAAGACTATAGAGTTAATTTTTAATACAGATTTAAAGGGTGACTATAATATTGACAATATATTGTGTTGATTCATTGTTTCGAGAGAAGTGCGATGCTGGAGGATGACCATTTGTTGCTGGGTCATGACTATAGGCGCACCCTTTCTCTCCTCTTCTAAACCGTCTTTCTCTTTATACACGACGACCACTAGGAAGCCTCGTGATGGTGCGAGTCACCAAACTCTTGTGGGTTGTACCCACACTGGTCTCAGAACACGGTACACAGTAGCTAAGTGATTCCTACTTAGCGATGACTGTGACGATCAGTGGCCCCAGAACAAGGTGCACAGTAGCTAAGTGATCATGGCCCCCAGGACCAGTGATGACTGTGTGACGACCATTTGCCTCAGAACATGCTGCACAGTAGTTAACTGATCCCTACTTACTGACTATGACGACCTGTGGTCTCAGAATACGGTGCACAGTAGATAAGTGATTCCTACGTACTGACGAATAGTGGCCTCAGTTCATGGTGCACAGTAGTTAAATGATCCCCGCTTAATGACAACTACTAGGCTCAGAATATGATACACAGTAGTTCATTACTCATAACGACAAATGTGATCTCAGTTCAGAGTAGCCAAGCTATCACCAATTACTGATGAGTGAGAGTCCAGTTCTGTCTCTAACTGCTATATACTATAATTATTAAATATAATTTACAAAATTTTGTCAAGAAAAAAATTGTTCTATAAAAATTATGCGCAAGTTTTTTACATAAATGTTTTTTGTTTTTATTTTATATTTTGTTCTAATTTTTATACAAAACTGTCAAATGATTTCAGGCGAATTAAAAATTATCCTAAAAACTAATCACTATTTTATATAATATATTTAATTTTTATATGAGTAACTTTTGTCTTATTGTAATTAAGATGATATAAATGCTATTTATTTGCTTGTCCTCCCAAACGCCTGAGGAAAATTGAAGTGTTGATTTTCTATTCATCGTTAAAGGGTAACTATAATATTCAGAATATATTTTGTTCATTCATTGTTTCAATGATGAAAGATGACCATTTGTTAATGGGTCATGACTATAGGAGCACCCTTTCTCTCCTCTTCTAAACCTTCTTTCTCTTTATACACGACGACCTCTACGAAGCCTCATGATGGCGAGTCACCAAACTCTTGTGGGTTGCAACCACACTGGTCTCGGAACAAGGTACAATGTAGCTAATGTTAGGACCCCAGGTAGCCTGAAGAACGAGTCTAACTGTCGTAGAGTTATTCCGACTACTGGACCTGATTGAGAAGCTAGAGGAAGTGTAGATATATGAATGTATTCTAAATACATGACAAATGTCAGTGAATAGTTTAAAAGCATACGCACATGATGAACATGTAAATAAGTGACATAACATGAGATGTCGATACTTTGCTGACATGAAGTGAGACTCGCGGGACATCTTGACCATACTTGAGCAACAGAAGTTGTGAGGGAATGTCGCGTTCTGTTGAGCTCCTGGTAGAGGAGGACCACCTAGTTGTGTGCTCCTTCAAGAGGAGGGAATCAGGCAGGCGTTTATGTGGGAAGACTTAATGTACTCAAGTCAGGAGCAGAAGAGCTGTGAGGCAGTCTAAAAGAGACCTGGTTGGATGTCATAGGAGGGCAACATCTTGGAGCAGCAGCTGATTGAGCGCCCTCCAGATACAAATTCTGCGGTTTGTGTGGGAGAACTGCAACGTTTGTGTGGGAGAACTGCAACGTTTGTGAGGGAGAACTACAACGTTTGTGAGGGAGAACTACAACGTTTGTGAGGGAGAACTGCAACGTTTTGAGGGAGTGAGGGAGAACTGCAACGTTTGTGAGGGAGAACTGCAACGTTTGTGAGGGAGAACTGCAACGTTTGTGAGGGAGAACTGCAACGTTTGTGAGGGAGAACTGCAACGTTTGTGAAGGAGAACTGCAACGTTTGTGTGGGAGAACTACAACGTTTGTGAGGGAGAACTACAACGTTTGTGAGGGAGAACTACAACGTTTGTGAGGGAGAACTGCAACGTTTGTGAGGGAGAACTGCAACGTTTGTGAGGGAGAACTGCAACGTTTGTGAGGGAGAACTGCAACGTTTGTGAGGGAGAACTACAACGTTTGTGTGGGAGAACTGCAACGTTTGTGAGGGAGAACTGCAACGTTTGTGAAGGAGAACTGCAACGTTTGTGAGGGAGAACTACAACGTTTGTGTGGGAGAACCACAACGTTTGTATGGGAAAGCTACAATGTTTCTGTGGTGGAAGTTAGTGAGAGAACTTCGTGCCAGAGGAGTACAAGCTATACTGTAAGGTGAAGTAGGACCTCCAGTGAGAAGTGGAACTTCATGGACCCAATGAATCTTAGAGTTGTGTAGGGAGCTACACGTCGTTTGTGTGAAGCGTTTGGAGAGAGCTTCACTGGCATTTAAGGAGGACTACATTGCAGCTGATTGGTGGTGCTGCAGGAGTGCCTTACATATTCTGAGGACCCAGATGATGATTGTAGTGGGGACCTCGAGTAATGTAATAAGGGACCATATGGACCTCGATATCTAAGGTAGTGCTTGATTGTGTTTTTGCCGTGAAAGGCGCAGTGCAAGGTGAGAGATTAATGCTTTTGTAGAGTAGGAAATATATGAATATTATATATGTCATGTATTGCAGCCTAAAGCAGTGAAGGAAGCAGAAGGCTGTGGACTGAAGTCCGAGCAGCAGTGTGGTGCAGTTATAGGTTGGAGACATAAGGTGACATTAGTGTGTTATCAGTTGGTAGTAGCCTAAGAGGTGATTGTACTGTTTTATAACCATTTCCTTTATGTGTATTGTGTATGTTTAAATGTATTAACTATTATGTTTGTTAGCTGGCTTTTGCTCTTGTCCTGGTGAGGCTTCCTGGCTAGAGAGAGAGAGAGAAAGACTGGGATATAACATGGGTGATAGTGGACTATAACTGAGGGGGATTGAGAGATCATCCCACAGTAAGGAGAGTGCGGGGAGTCACGGCGGCACAAGAGGGGGTGTGTACACATGACAACTAGGCAGTGTGAGCCGTAACCCCGAACAAAGGTGACGCTGAACCCCTCTCCCAGAACCAGACGCTCACCAGGGGGATCTCCTAAATAATTGCAAGCACTCCAGTGTTTAGTGCCGGTCGACCGACGGTAGCAGGAGTGTGGCTGCCGAGGTCGACTGTTCGTTCTGTTAAGAAGTGGTTGGGGACCTCTGTTCAATGGTAAGCGAATATCAGGTTGGTTCTAATAACCAAGTTTCAGTGCAGGAATAAAGAAACCTCTCCCGACCCCTCCTCCACCCCCCCCCCCCCCACCCCCGATACTAAGTGATCAATACTTACTTACATACAACTTTGACGACCATTGCATATTGCAGTAAGGTGCACATTGGCTAAGTTATCCTCCACTTACTAACGACTGTGACAACCACTGGCCTCAGAACACGGTGCACAGTAGCTGTGATCGCCACTTTTTTACGACTGTGACGACAATGCAGTGACCTCAAAACTTTGTGCATAGTGGCTGTGGTCCCCAATTACTGACGACTGTGACGACTACAGGCGCAATGAGGCACTCTGGTGTAGCGAGGCACTCTGGTGTAGTGAGACACTCTGGTGTAGTGAGGCACTCTGGTGTAGTGAGACACTCTGGTGTAGTGAGACACTCTGGTGTAGTGAGACACTCTGGTGTAGTGAGACACTCTGGTGTAGTGAGACACTCTGGTGTAGTGAAGCACTCTGGTGTAGTGAGGCACTCTGGTGTAGTGAGGCACTCTGGTGTAGTCAGGCACTCTGGTGTAGTGAGGCACTCTGGTGTAGTGAGGCACTCTGGTGTAGTGAGGCACTCTGGTGTAGTGAGGCACTCTGGTGTAGTGAGGCACTCTGGTGTAGTGAGACACTCTGGTGTAGTGAGGCACTCTGGTGTAGTGAGACACTCTGGTGTAGCGAGGCACTCTGGCGTAGCGAGGCACTCTGGCGTAGTGAGACACTCTGGCGTAGTGAGACACTCTGGTGTAGTGAGGCACTCTGGTGTAGTGAGGCACTCTGGTGTAGTGAGACACTCTGGTGTAGTGAGGCACTCTGGTGTAGTGAAGCACTCTGGTGTAGTGAGGCACTCTGGCGTAGCGAGGCACTCTGGTGTAGTGAGTCACTCTGGTGTAGTGAGACACTCTGGTGTAGTGAGGCACTCTGGTGTAGTGAGGCACTCTGGTGTAGTGAGGCACTCTGGTGTAGTGAGACACTCTGGTGTAGTGAGGCACTCTGGTGTAGTGAGACACTCTGGTGTAGTGAGACACTCTGGTGTAGTGAGGCACTCTGGTGTAGTGAGGCACTCTGGTGTAGTGAGGCACTCTGGTGTAGTGAGGCACTCTGGTGTAGTGAGGCACTCTGGTGTAGTGAGGCACTCTGGTGTAGTGAGGCACTCTGGTGTAGCGAGGCACTCTGGTGTAGTGAGGCACTCTGGTGTAGTGAGACACTCTGGTGTAGCGAGGCACTCTGGTGTAGTGAAGCACTCTGGTGTAGTGAGGCACTCTGGCGTAGCGAGGCACTCTGGTGTAGTGAGGCACTCTGGTGTAGTGAGACACTCTGGTGTAGTGAGGCACTCTTGTGTAGTGAGGCACTCTGGTGTAGTGAGGCACTCTGGTGTAGTGAGACACTCTGGTGTAGTGAGGCACTCTGGTGTAGTGAGGCACTCTGGTGTAGTGAGACACTCTGGTGTAGTGAGGCACTCTGGTGTAGTGAGGCACTCTGGTGTAGTGAGGCACTCTGGTGTAGTGAGGCACTCTGGTGTAGTGAGGCACTCTGGTGTAGTGAGGCACTCTGGTGTAGTGAGGCACTCTGGTGTAGTGAGACACTCTGGTGTAGTGAGGCACTCTGGTGTAGTGAGACACTCTGGTGTAGTGAGGCACTCTGGTGTAGTGAGACACTCTGGTGTAGCGAGGCACTCTGGCGTAGCGAGGCACTCTGGCGTAGTGAGACAATCTGGCGTAGTGAGACACTCTGGTGTAGCGAGGCACTCTGGTGTAGTGAGGCACTCTGGTGTAGTGAGACACTCTGGTGTAGTGAGGCACTCTGGTGTAGTGAGGCACTCAGGTGTAGTGAGACACTCTGGTGTAGTGAGGCACTCTGGTGTAGTGAGGCACTCTGGTGTAGTGAGACACTCTGGTGTAGTGAGGCACTCTGGTGTAGTGAGGCACTCTGGTGTAGTGAGACACTCTGGTGTAGTGAGGCACTCTGGTGTAGTGAGGCACTCTGGTGTAGTGAGACACTCTGGTGTAGTGAGGCACTCTGGTGTAGTGAGACACTCTGGTGTAGTGAGACACTCTGGTGTAGTGAGGCACTCTGGTGTAGTGAGGCACTCTGCTGTAGTGAGACACTCTGGTGTAGTGAGGCACTCTGGTGTAGTGAGGCACTCTGGTGTAGTGAGGCACTCTGGTGTAGTGAGACACTCTGGTGTAGTGAGGCACTCTGGTGTAGTGAGGCACTCTGGTGTAGTGAGGCACTCTGGTGTAGTGAGGCACTCTGGTGTAGTGAGGCACTCTGGTGTAGTGAGGCACTCTGGTGTAGTGAGGCACTCTGGTGTAGTGAGACACTCTGGTGTAGTGAGACACTCTGGTGTAGTGAGGCACTCTGGTGTAGTGAGGCACTCTGGTGTAGTGAGGCACTCTGGTGTAGTGAGGCACTCTGGTGTAGTGAGACACTCTGGTGTAGCGAGGCACTCTGGCGTAGTGAGACACTCTGGCGTAGCGAGGCACTCTGGTGTAGCGAGGCACTCTGGTGTAGTGAGGCACTCTGGTGTAGTGAGGCACTCTGGTTTAGTGAGACACTCTGATGTAGTGAGGCACTCTGGCGTAGTGAGACACTCTGGTGTAGTGAGACACTCTGGTGTAGTGAGGCACTCTGGTGTAGTGAGGCACTCTGGTGTAGTGAGGCACTCTGGTGTAGTGAGGCACTCTGGTGTAGTGAGACACTCTGGTGTAGTGAGGCACTCTGGTGTAGTGAGACACTCTGGTGTAGTGAGACACTCTGGTGTAGTGAGGCACTCTGGTGTAGTGAGGCACTCTGGTGTAGTGAGACACACTGGTGTAGTGAGACACTCTGGTGTAGTGAGGCACTCTGGTGTAGTGAGACACTCTGGTGTAGTGAGGCACTCTGGTGTAGTGAGGCACTCTGGTGTAGTGAGGCACTCTGGTGTAGTGAGGCACTCTGGTGTGGTGAGACACTGTGGTGTAGTGAGACACTCTGGTGTAGTGAGGCACTCTGGTGTAGTGAGGCACTCTGGTGTAGAGAGACACTCTGGTGTAGTGAGGCACTCTGGTGTAGTGAGACACTCTGGTGTAGTGAGGCACTCTGGTGTAGAGAGACACTCTGGTGTAGTGAGGCACTCTGGTGTAGTGAGGCACTCTGGTGTAGTGAGGCACTCTGGTGTAGTGAGGCACTCTGGTGTAGTGAGACACTCTGGTGTAGTGAGACACTCTGGTGTAGTGAGGCACTCTGGTGTAGTGAGACACTCTGGTGTAGTGAGGCACTCTGGTGTAGTGAGACACTCTGGTGTAGTGAGACACTCTGGTGTAGTGAGGCACTCTGGTGTAGTGAGGCACTCTGGTGTAGTGAGACACTCTGGTGTAGTGAGGCACTCTGGTGTAGTGAGACACTCTGGTGTAGTGAGGCACTCTGGTGTAGTGAGACACTCTGGTGTAGTGAGACACTCTGGTGTAGTGAGGCACTCTGGTGTAGTGAGACACTCTGGTGTAGTGAGACACTCTGGTGTAGTGAGGCACTCTGGTGTAGTGAGACACTCTGGTGTAGTGAGACACTCTGGTGTAGTGAAGCACTCTGGTGTAGTGAGGCACTCTGGTGTAGTGAGGCACTCTGGTGTAGTGAGGCACTCTGGTGTAGTGAGGCACTCTGGTGTAGTGAGGCACTCTGGTGTAGTGAGGCACTCTGGTGTAGTGAGGCACTCTGGTGTAGTGAGGCACTCTGGTGTAGTGAGGCACTCTGGTGTAGTGAGGCACTCTGGTGTAGTGAGGCACTCTGGTGTAGTGAGACACTCTGGTGTAGTGAGACACTCTGGTGTAGTGAGGCACTCTGGTGTAGTGAGGCACTCTGGTGTAGTGAGGCACTCTGGTGTAGTGAGACACTCTGGTGTAGTGAGACACTCTGGTGTAGTGAGGCACTCTGACACTCTGGTGTAGTGAGGCACTCTGGTGTAGTGAGACACTCTGGTGTAGTGAGGCACTCTGGTGTAGTGAGACACTCTGGTGTAGTGAGGCACTCTGGTGTAGTGAGGCACTCTGGTGTAGTGAGGCACTCTGGTGTAGTGAGACACTCTGGTGTAGTGAGACACTCTGGTGTAGTGAGACACTCTGGTGTAGTGAGGCACTCTGGTGTAGTGAGGCACTCTGGTGTAGTGAGACACTCTGGTGTAGTGAGGCACTCTGGTGTAGTGAGACACTCTGGTGTAGTGAGGCACTCTGGTGTAGTGAGGCACTCTGGTGTAGTGAGGCACTCTGGTGTAGTGAGGCACTCTGGTGTAGTGAGGCACTCTGGTGTAGTGAGACACTCTGGTGTAGTGAGGCACTCTGGTGTAGTGAGGCACTCTGGTGTAGTGAGACACTCTGGTGTAGTGAGGCACTCTGGTGTAGTGAGGCACTCTGGTGTAGTGAGGCACTCTGGTGTAGTGAGGCACTCTGGTGTAGTGAGGCACTCTGGTGTAGTGAGGCACTCTGGTGTAGTGAGGCACTCTGGTGTAGTGAGGCACTCTGGTGTAGTGAGGCACTCTGGTGTAGTGAGACACTCTGGTGTAGTGAGGCACTCTGGTGTAGTGAGACACTCTGGTGTAGTGAGGCACTCTGGTGTAGTGAGGCACTCTGGTGTAGTGAGACACTCTGGTGTAGTGAGACACTCTGGTGTAGTGAGGCACTCTGGTGTAGTGAGGCACTCTGGTGTAGTGAGACACTCTGGTGTAGTGAGGCACTCTGGTGTAGTGAGGCACTCTGGTGTAGTGAGGCACTCTGGTGTAGTGAGGCACTCTGGTGGAGTGTCAGGCACTCTGGTGTAGTGTGAGACACTCTGGTGTAGTGAGGCACTCTGGTGGAGTGTCAGGCACTCTGATGTAGTGTGAGACACTCTGGTGTAGTGAAGCACTCTGGTGGAGTGTCAGGCACTCTGGTGTAGTGAGGCACTCTGGTGTAGTGAGGCACTCTGGGTAGTAGTGAGGCACTCTGGTGTAGTGAGACACTCTGGTGTAGTGAGGCACTCTGGTGTAGTGAGGCACTCTGGTGTAGTGAGACACTCTGGTGTAGTGAGACACTCTGGTGTAGTGAGGCACTCTGGTGTAGTGAGGCACTCTGGTGTAGTGAGGCACTCTGGTGTAGTGAGGCACTCTGGTGTAGTGAGACACTCTGGTGTAGTGAGGCACTCTGGTGTAGTGAGGCACTCTGGTGTAGTGAGGCACTCTGGTGTAGTGAGGCACTCTGGTGTAGTGAGGCACTCTGGTGTAGTGAGGCACTCTGGTGTAGTGAGGCACTCTGGTGTAGTGAGACACTCTGGTGTAGTGAGGCACTCTGGTGTAGTGAGGCACTCTGGTGTAGTGAGGCACTCTGGTGTAGTGAGGCACTCTGGTGTAGTGAGGCACTCTGGTGTAGTGAGGCACTCTGGTGTAGTGAGACACTCTGGTGTAGTGAGACACTCTGGTGTAGTGAGACACTCTGGTGTAGTGAGGCACTCTGGTGTAGTGAGGCACTCTGGTGTAGTGAGGCACTCTGGTGTAGTGAGGCACTCTGGTGTAGTGAGGCACTCTGGTGTAGTGAGGCACTCTGGTGTAGTGAGGCACTCTGGTGTAGTGAGACACTCTGGTGTAGTGAGGCACTCTGGTGTAGTGAGACACTCTGGTGTAGTGAGACACTCTGGTGTAGTGAGGCACTCTGGTGTAGTGAGGCACTCTGGTGTAGTGAGGCACTCTGGTGTAGTGAGGCACTCTGGTGTAGTGAGGCACTCTGGTGTAGTGAGGCACTCTGGTGTAGTGAGGCACTCTGGTGTAGTGAGGCACTCTGGTGTAGTGAGACACTCTGGTGTAGTGAGACACTCTGGTGTAGTGAGACACTCTGGTGTAGTGAGGCACTCTGGTGTAGTGAGGCACTCTGGTGTACTGAGGCACTCTGGTGTAGTGAGGCACTCTGGTGTAGTGAGGCACTCTGGTGTAGTGAGCACACTCTGGTGTAGTGAGGCACTCTGGTGTAGTGAGGCACTCTGGTGTAGTGAGGCACTCTGGTGTAGTGAGGCACTCTCTGGTGTAGTGAGAGCACTCTGGTGTAGTGAGGCACTCTGGTGTAGTGAGGCACTCTGGTGTAGTGAGGCACTCTGGTGTAGTGAGACACTCTGGTGTAGTGAGACACTCTGGTGTAGTGAGGCACTCTGGTGTGGTGAGGCACTCTGGTTAAGTGAGACACTCTGGTGTAGTGAGGCACTCTGGTGTAGTGAGGCACTCTGGTGTAGTGAGACAGTGTAGTGAGGCACTCTGGTGTAGTGAGACACTCTGGTGTAGTGAGACACTCTGGTGTAGTGAGGCACTCTGGTGTAGTGAGGCACTCTGGTGTAGTGAGAGACACTCTGGTGTAGTGAGGCACTCTGGTGTAGTGAGTGAGGCACTCTGGTGTAGTGAGGCACTCTGGTGTAGTGAGACACTCTGGTGTAGTGAGGCACTCTGGTGTAGTGAGACACTCTGGTGTAGTGAGGCACTCTGGTGTAGTGAGACACTCTGGTGTAGTGAGGCACTCTGGTGTAGTGAGACACTCTGGTGTAGTGAGACACTCTGGTGTAGTGAGGCACTCTGGTGTAGTGAGGCACTCTGGTGTAGTGGTGTAGTGAGCACTCTGGTGTAGTGAGGCACTCTGGTGAAGTGAGGCACTCTGGTGTAGTGAGGCACTCTGGTGTAGTGAGGCACTCTGGTGTAGTGAGACACTCTGGTGTAGTGAGGCACTCTGGTGTAGTGAGGCACTCTGGTGTAGTGAGTCACTCTGGTGTAGTGAGGCACTCTGGTGTAGTGAGGCACTCTGGTGTAGTGAGGCACTCTGGGGTAGTGAGGCACTCTGGTGTAGTGAGACACTCTGGTGTAGTGA
>NW_025563354.1:0-15320 GCF_020424385.1 Procambarus clarkii
GGACATAAAAAGATGTCCAACACTAACATACGGGCGGCTTCAAGTGACCCCCGACGGACTCGCTCTTGTGTCCACGGCTCAGGAAAGTGTTAAATTAAATTAATGAGAAGAGTTGTTACAGATGAGGATTGTAGGGTCCTCCAAGAGAACTTGAACAGGTTGCAGAGATGGTCAGAGAATTGGCTACTGGAGTTCAACACGAGTATATATAAAGTTTTGGAAATGGGATAAGGTGATAGGAGACCAAAGGGACAGTACATAATGAGGGGGAACTGCCTACCTGTGACGAGTCGAGAAAGAAACCTGGGAGTTGATATAATACCTAATCGAACTCCTGAGGCACACATATATATATGCGAACAAGTCTGAACGGTCTCCAGGCATATATACAACTGGATACACAGTTGCATATATGCCTGGAGACCGTTCAGGCTTGTTCGCATTTGTGTTCATCACATGTACCCCAAAGAATGAGGTGATTTGATGATTTGATAAAATACCATGCCCAAGATTACCAACAGAGTGCCGGCGAACTAGCCTCGGCTACCATCCTCTTTTTCTGTCCGGTTGTGTTGGTTAAGTGGTTAAGGGATCCTGTACATCAGATGCATTGCTTCTGGCACTATGGGTTCGAGTCACTTCTGGGGTGTGAGTTTTGAGTTGCATATATGACTGGAGACCGTTCAGGCTTGTTCGCATATATATATATATATATATATATATATATATATATATATATATATATATATATATATATTAGTTGATTTTATACCCGCATTAGGTCAGGTGATAATACAATGAAGGTGAAAACATGGGGGGATAGATATATATATATATATATATATATATATATATATATATATATATATATATATATATATATATATATATATATATATATATATATATATATATATATATATATATATATATATATATATATATATATATATATATATATAGGGGGGTACCACCACTGGTGCAATTATAGGGACCCACAGCCTCAGAGAAGGGAACACAGAGCACTCAGGGAAAAACTTGACATTTAACTCTGAATACGAAAGAGTGTTCACTTCTCCTACCACCCCCTTTTTTTTATTTATTATGATGTACACTTTATTATGCAAGGTTATACAGTTACATATCTGATTTTATACAAAAATAAACATTAAGAGGACACAAGAAAAAGTTCGCTTCCTAGAGGCTGTAGATTTCCTCGAACTCCTCCGACGCCGGGCAGGAACCGAGGATGCAGCGGGCATTTCCCCTCTGGATCGCGACACTGAGGCGCTGAAAGAGAAAACTTGCTGCTCTAGGGTCTCTTGTGGTGTCAATGAGCTTGGAACCAAGATCCTTAAGAAACCTTCTTGCACTCTCACCCCATGGGCCTAGGGTCTCAGACCCTATTGGAACGAAATTGTACCTTTGATCTAATTGCCTGTACTTGACTGACTTTTGTTTTTCTCTGTGTGTCGCTGCGGCTCCCGCCGTGCCGGCAGAGAGGGTGATGTATGTCGTTGCCAGGGTGGATACGCAAGTATAGTCCCATGCTAACTGCCTGCCACCCTTCCACGGACGCAGTGTGATTCCGTCTGGTCGCCGGCAAAGCTAACAGAGTCACGGTTCAGTAGGTTGCGGGGCTCTCTCTCCGCTGGACACTGAGCAGAGGCAAGGCTTCTTTTAATGATGTCGTTGACTTCGTCGTGTCTAGTGTGCCAACCACCCGATTTTCCACAGTGCAGGCCATGCAATCCATATTCGTCAGCATCTGCCTCGCCGCAAATACACCTGTGAACAGTGTGGATAGGGGCAGCAAGGCGGAGAGCGACTGCAATACGGAGCTCCTGCGGATCAAGACGTGTGCCTGTCGCAGACATAGGGACTGCCAGAAGGAAGTCCCCTGCATGGGGAGCCTGCACAGCTGTGAGGCGTGCACGATCACTGGGGGTTGTTGCTGCCTCCAGCAAAGCTGTGGCTTCTTTGTCTACAATGGGGCTGTCCCAACTGGATTGTTTCTTGGCTTTCGGCATGGCAGGTCTGAGTGCTGGGTCTGTCATGGCACCCCATTTCGTGTCGCATTCCGTGTAGTGGGGGTCCTGTATCCCCGCTACATCACTCAGGGTGTCAGGTAGAATTTCCTTAACCAGGTCATCTGATGCTGAGGAGGAAGACAGGAAGGCTGGGACAGCAATTTGGGTGGCGGTGCGGACACCCAAGCCACCGAGCCTGACAGGAAGAGTGTATATATATATATATATATATATATATATATATATATATATATATATATATATATATATATATATATATATATATATTATAATATAGGATAACGACAGCAGCATACTGTACACTGGCAAAAGTTAATTTAAAACATCATTCAGAAACCTAAGTGAGGAGGCTTTTAGGGCGCCTTACACTGCCTACGTGAGACCAGTCTTAGAGTATGCCATTCCGTCATGGAGTCCCTACTTGAAGAAACACTTAAGGAAACTGGAAAAGGTTCAGATGTTTGCGACGAGGCTCGTCCCAGAGTTACAAGGGATAGGATATGAAGAGTGCCTGAGGGAACTGAACCTTACGACACTAGAAAAGAGAAGGGAAAGGGGGAATATGATAAGAACGTATAAAATACTCAGAGGAATTGACAAAGTGGAAAAAGATGAAATGTTCACAAGTAATATTGACAGAACGAGGAGACATGGGTGGAAGCTGGAAACTCAGAGGAGTCACATAGATGTTAGGAAGTTTTCTTTTAGCATGAGAGTAGTAGAAAAATGGAATGCACTTAAGGAGCAGGTTGTGAAAGCAAACTCTATTCATAATTTTAAAACTAGATATGATAGGGAAATGGGACCGGAGTCATTGCTGTAAACAATCGATAGCTCAAAAGGCGGGATCCAAGAGTCAGTGCTCGATGCTGAAGGCACAAATAGGTAAGTACACACACACACGCCCACAGGGTCTGTGTAAGTGTAACACCCATGACCCCCCCTCCACTAGCTGTAACACCCATGACCCCCCTCCACTAGCTGTAACACCCATGACCCCTCCCCCCCACTAGAGAATACACCCAGGGAAGCCTTCTCCAAGAAGTCAGCCCAGATGACCTCTGGATCATCTTGTATGTTGATTAAAAATTCCTGGGTTAGTGTTAGTCAGCTAGTTTCAAGTGTGGAATATTTCATGATACTCTTGTAAACTTTGTAATTGAATTAGACCCCAGATTCTTATGTGTAATCATCCATGGATCTATCCCTTTTAGCCAGGTCTGAGGTTAGCCACGCCCGTAATTAATAATTCCTCTCTTGAAGTGTGTATGGTGAATGTCAAACAAACTTAATGGGAAAATTTCTCGAGTGTTTGTGCACGTTTGGCCCGACCTCTTTCTTCTTCAGTGTAGGTAGCAACAGCATATCTCCCCCTCCCCCATTTTGTGTGTATATATGACCCTGTAGGAGACTTAGACGGGAGAGAGTGCCGGACACCAGGGTCCACAGTGGGTCTGTGAAGAACATCACACAGCCAGGGAGAGACAGAGTGAGTCAACCGGATGGAGAGACAGAGGTCTTAAGGTAAAGTGTGATCTCTGAGGGTTATGTTCCATGTCTAAATTTCTTAACTATTGGCCGGTGTTAGAGTAGGATTTATAGTGGTGAATAGCATAATTTGTTCTCAATAAACTCGTGTTAAATTTTCCGTCTGTATCAATTGTTGAATCCTCTTAGCCTCTGGATATAGTTTGCTAACAACCGTTCCGAAATTAATGACAGTAAGAAAAGAGGACTCTCCAAGTCAAGTAATGTTTCTTGCCTCATTGCTTGATATAGTTAATGGACAAGGCAGGTGGTGGCAGCGTAGTTAATCCTGTGTAGCATTTCCTTGGAAGGGTACCTTTGGTCCCGGTGTATTCTCAGTGGTACCTCATATGTCAGTTCATATTACGTTAAATATAAATACAGTGTTCAGTAACAAAGTATTACCAAGTGCAGTCGGTAGGAAGTGTTACTCAGTATATATATTAGTATTCCTCAGGCTACTATCTACTCCCACTTACTCTCCCCTGTCTCCTCCTTCCTCCTCCTCGCCTTCTCCTTCTCTCCTACCTCCAACCCGTTCTAGCACTTACTTATAGTCAATATTGGCTTATTTAATAAGTGCATATGTGACATACTAATTGATTGTGAATATTTAGTTTACCTTGAAAAGCTTCATAGAAAACACCGACCTCACCTAACCTTCTTAGTATATTAAAATAAGCATCTTATTGCTTCTTATTTACAATTACTACTTAACCTATCAACGGAATAGGTTAAGTAATAATTGTAAATAAGAAGCAATAAGATGCTTGTCTTAACATACTAAGAAGGTTAGGTGAGGTCGGTGTTTTCTATGAAGCTTTTCAAGGTAAACTAAAATATTCACGATCAATTAGTATGTCACATATGCACTTTTTAAATAAGCCAAAATTGACTGCACGCAAGTACGAGAACGGGTTGCCTGTGTGTGTGTGTGTGTGTGTGTGTGTGTGTGTGTGTGTACTCACCTATATGTACTCACCTATATGTGCTTGCAGGATCGAGCATTGACTCTTGGATCCCGCCTTTCTAGCTATCGGTTGTTTACAGCAATGACTCCTGTCCCATTTCCCTATCATACCTAGTTTTAAAAGTATGAATAGTATTTGCTTCCACAACCTGTTCCCCAAGTGCATTCCATTTTTCTACTACTCTCACGCTAAAAGAAAACTTCCTAACATCTCTGTGACTCATCTGAGTTTCCAGTTTCCACCCATGTCCCCTCGTTCTGTTATTATTACGTGTGAACATTTCATCTATTTCCACTTTATCAATTCCCCTGAGTATTTTATATGTCCCTATCATATCTCCTCTCTCCCTTCTTTTCTCTAGTGTCGTTAGGTTCAGTTCCTTCAGCCGCTCTTCATATCCCATCCCTCGTAACTCTGGGACAAGCCTCGTCGCAAACCTCTGAACCTTCTCCAGTTTCTTTATGTGTTTCTTCAGGTGGGGGCTCCATGATGGCGCGGCATACTCTAAGACGGGTCTCACGTAGGCAGTGTAAAGTGCCCTAAAAGCTTCCTCATTTAGGTTTCTGAATGAAGTTCTAATTTTCGCCAGTGTAGAGTACGCTGCTGTCGTTATCCTATTTATATGTGCCTCAGGAGTTAGATTAGGTGTCACATCCACTCCCAGGTCTCTTTCTCGAATCGTTACAGGTAGGCTGTTCCCCTTCATTGTGTACTGTCCCTTTGGTCTCCTGTCACCTGATCCCATTTCCATAACTTTACATTTACTGGTGTTAAACTCCAGTAGCCATTTCCCTGACCATCTCTGCAGCCTGTTTAAGTCCTCTTGGAGGATCCTACAATCCTCGTCTGTCACAACTCTTCTCATTAATTTTGCGTCATCTGCAAACATTGACATGTATGATTCCACTCCTGTAAACATATCATTTACGTAAATTAGAAAGAGGATTGGTCCCAGCACAGATCCTTGAGGTACTCCACTTGTTACTGTTCGCCAGTCCGACTTTTCGCCCCTTACCATTACCCTCTGGCTCCTTCCTGTTAGGTAGTTCTTCACCCATACTAGGGCCTTTCCGCTTACTCCTGCCTGCCTCTCAAGTTTGTATAGCAGTCTCATGTGCGGTACCGTATCAAAAGCCTTTTGGCAGTCAAGAAATATGCAGTCTGCCCAGCCTTCTCTGTCCTGCCTTATCCTTCTTACTTTATCATAGAATTCTAAAAGGTTTGTTAGGCATGATATGATTTCCCTGTCCAGAACCCATGTTGGTGCTTGTTTACAAACCCAATGCTCTCCAGGTGCTCAACAAGTCTTAGCCTAATTATTCTTTCAAGTATTTTGCAGGGGATGCTTGTCAGTGATACGGGTCTGTAGTTAAGTGCCTCCTCCCTATCACCCTTTTTGAAAATCGGTACGACATTTGCCTCCTTCCAGCAACTGGGCAATTCTCCCGACATAAGTGACTCATTGAAGATCATTGCCAGAGGCACGCTGAGAGCCTGCGCTGCCTCTTTGAGTATCCACGGTGATACTTTGTCTGGTCCAACAGCTTTATTTGCATCCAGTGTTGTCAACTGTTTCATTACATCCTCTGCTGTCACCTCTATATCTGATAGTCTTTCATCTTGGGTAATCTCTTCTAACAATGGGAGCTGCTCAGGCTCGGTTGTGAACACTCCATGGAATTTTGCATTCAGTACCTCGCAGATTTCCTTGTCGCTTTCTGTATATGCCCCTTCTGTTTTCCTCAGTCTTGTCACTTGGTCATTTACCGACATCTTCCATCTTATATGGCTATGTAGTAATTTTGGTTGCTTTTTCGCTTTGACTGCAATATCATTCTCATAATTTCTTTCCGACACTCGTCTTATGTTAATGTAATCATTCCTAGCTCTGTTACATCTAATCCTGTTGTCCTCTGTCCTTTGTCTTCTGTACTTCCTCCACTCCCTCCTGCTTCTCACCTTTGCTTCCTGACACTGTCTATTAAACCATGGGTTATTATATTCCCTCCTGCTTTTTTTCTTTATTGTTGGAATAAATCTATCTTCAGCCTCCTTGCATTTCAATATGACTTGGGTCATCATACCTTGCACTGTTTTTCCTCTAAGTTCTTCCTCCCACTGCACTTCTCCCAGGTAGTCCCTTATCCCTCTGTAGTCCCCTTTTCTGTAATCCAGTCTCCTTTCCCGGACCTATTGTCCTTTGGTCACAATTTTAAACTCCATCATGTAGTCAAAGACTAGGACACAATGGTCACTAGCTCCTAGTGGTATTTCATGTTCCAACTGCTCGATGTCTTCTACATTCTGAGTGATAATGAGATCTAATAGGCTGGGCGTATCCCCTCCTCTTTCCCTAGTATCTTCTTTCACATGCTGTGTTAGGAAATTCCTGTCAATAACGTCTACCAGCTTCGCTCCCCAGGTCTCCTCCCTGCCATGGGGATTCCTCGTTTCCCAATCTATCTCTCCGTGATTTAGGTCCCCCATGACCAGCAGCTTCGCTCTCATTCTATGCGCTAAAGTTGCTGCCCTCTGCAGTTCATCCATACATGTCTTGTTGCTGTCCTCGTACTCCTGCCTGGGTCTTCTACTGTTTGGTGGGGGATTGTAGAGTATCAAGATTACAATCTTCTTCCCATCCACTGTCAGAGTTCCATGTATGAAGCTCGTGCTTTCATTGGTACCCGGATTTTCCAGCTCATCAAACTTCCATTTCCGCTTTATTAGTAGTGCCACTCCTCCTCCCTGTCTCTGTGTCCTTTCTTTTCTTATCACCTGGTACCCCTCTGGAAAGATTGCATCCGAGATCAACCGTTTATTTTAGTTTCCACTATTGCCACTATGTCTGGGTCTGCCTCACTAACTCTTTCTTTTATCTCTTCTGCTTTATGGCTACCCCATCAGCATTCCACCAAACATTGAGACTCTTCTTAACTCGGGTGTCAGAGTTCCTTTTGCCCCTGTGTGTGTGTGTGTGTGTGTGTGTGTGTGTGTGTGTGTGTGTGTGTGTGTGTGTGTGTGTGTGTGTGTGTGTGTGTGTGTGTGTGTGTGTGTGTGTGTGTGTGTGTGTGTGTGTGTTGTGTGTGTGTGTGTGTGTGTGTGTGTGTGTGTGTGTGTGTGTGTGTGTGTGTGTGTGTGTGTGTGTGTGTGTGTGTGTGTGTGTGTGTGTGTGTGTGTGTGTGTGTGTGTGTGTGTGTGTGTGTGTGTGTGTGTGTTTGTGTGTGTGTGTGTGACACTGTGTGTGTTGTGTGTGTGTGTGTATGTGTGTGGCTGTTTGGGTGTGTGTGTGTGTGTGTGTGTGTGTGTGTGTGTGTGTGTGTGTGTGTGTGTGTGTAGCCTGTGTTTGTGTGTGTGTGTGTGTGTGTGTGTTGTGTGTCTTGAATGTGGTGATGTGTCCCCCCTGTGTGTGTGTCTTGTGTGTGTGTGAGGTTCAATGTGTGTGTGTGTGTCTGTGTGTAGTGTGTGTGTGTGTGTGTGTGTGTGTGTGTGTGTGTGTGTGGTGGTGTGTGTGTGTGTGTGTGTGTGTACTCACCTATATGTACTCACCTATATGTGCTTGCAGGATCGAGCATTGACTCTTGGATCCCGCCTTTCGAGCATCGGTTGTTTACAGCAATGACTCCTGTCCCATTTCCCTATCATACCTGGTTTTAAAATTATGAATAGTATTTGCTTCCACAACCTGTTCCTGAAGTGCATTCCATTTCCCCACTACTCTCACGCTAAAAGAAAACTTCCTTACATCTCTGTGACTCATCTGAGTTTCAAGCTTCCATCCATGTCCTCTCGTTCTGTTACTATTCCGTGTGAACATTTCGTCTATGTCCACTCTGTCAATTCCTCTGAGTATCTTATACGTTCCTATCATGTCCCCCCTCTCCCTTCTTCTTTCTAGTGTCGTAAGGCACAGTTCCCTCAGGCGCTCTTCATACCCCATCCCTCGTAGCTCTGGGACGAGTCTCGTTGCAAACCTCTGAACCTTTTCCAGTTTCATTATATGCTTCTTCAGATGGGGACTCCATGATGAGGCGGCATACTCTAAGACTGGCCTTACGTAGGCAGTGTAAAGCGCCCTAAATGCCTCCTTACTTAGGTTTCTGAATGATGTTCTAACTTTTGCCAGTGTAGAGTACGCTGCTGTCGTTATCCTATTAATATGTGCCTCAGGAGATAGATTAGGTGTTACGTCCACCCCCAGGTCTCTTTCACGCGTCGTTACAGGTAGGCTGTTCCCCTTCATTGTGTACTGTCCCTTTGGTCTCCTATCTCCTAGTCCCATTTCCATAACTTTACATTTGCTCGTGTTGAATTCTAGTAGCCATTTCTCTGACCATCTCTGCAATCTGTTCAGGTCCTCTTGGAGGATCCTGCAATCCTCATCTGTCACAACTCTTCTCATCAACTTTGCATCATCCGCAAACATCGACATGTAGGACTCTACGCCTGTAAACATGTCGTTAACATACACAAGAAATAGAATTGGTCCCAGCACCGATCCTTGTGGTACTCCACTTGTTACTGTTCGCCAGTCCGACTTCTCGCCCCTTACCGTAACTCTTTGGCTCCTTCCTGTTAGGTAGTTCCTTATCCATTCTAGGACCTTTCCCCCCACCCCCGCCTGCCTCTCGAGCTTGAACAGCAGTCTCATGTGCGGTACTGTATCAAAGGCTTTTTGGCAGTCCAGAAATATGCAGTCTGCCCAACCATCTCTGTCCTGTCTTATCCTCGTTATTTTATCATAGAATTCCAGAAGGTTTGTTAGGCACGATTTCCCTGTCCAGAACCCATGTTGATGTTTGTTCACAAACCTAATGTTCTCCAGGTGTGCAACCAGTCGTAGCCTAATTATTCTTTCCAGTATTTTACAGGGGATGCTTGTCAGTGATACAGGTCTGTAGTTAAGTGCCTCCTCCCTATCTCCTTTCTTGAAGATCGGCACGACATTTGCCTTCTTCCAGCAACTGGGCAATTCTCCTGACATAAGTGACTCATTAAAGATCATTGCCAGAGGCACGCTGAGGGCCTGTGCTGCTTCTTTTAGTATCCACGGTGATACTTTGTCTGGTCCAACTGCTTTAGTTGCATCTAGAGTTGTCAACTGTTTCATTACCTCCTCTGCTGTCACCTCTATATCTGATAGTCTTTCATCTAGGGTAACCCCTTCCAACAATGGGAGCTGCTCAGGCTCGGTAGTGAACACTCCATGGAAACTGGCATTCAGTGCCTCGCAGATTTCCTTGTCACTTTCAGTATATGCCCCCTCTGTCTTCCTTAGTCTTGTCACTTGGTCGTTCACCGACATTTTTCTTCTTATATGACTGTGTAGTAACTTAGGTTGTTTTTTCGCTTTGATTGCAATATCGTTCTCATAGTCCCTTTCCGATGTTCGTCTTATGTTAATGTAATCGTTCCTAGCTCTGTTGTATCTGCTTCTGTTGTCCTCTGTTCTTTGTCTTCTGTACTTCCTCCACTCCCGCCTGCTGGCCATTTTTGCTTCCTGACACTGTCTATTAAACCATGGGTTATTATATTCCTTCTTATTTTTTCCCTTTACCGTTGGTATAAATCTCTCTTCGGCCTCCTGGCATTTCTGTATGACTAGGTCCATCATATCTTGGACTGTTTTTCCTCTAATTTCTTCCTCCCACTGCACTTCACCCAGATAGTCCCTTATCCTCATATAGTCCCCTTTCCTGTAGTCAGCTCTCCTTTCCCAGATCTCTTGTCCCATGGTCATAATTTTGAATTCCATCATGTAGTCAAAGACTAGGACACAATGGTCACTGGCCCCTAGAGGTATTTCATGCTCTAAATTCTCGATATCTTCTACGTTCTGGGTGAAAATCAGGTCTAATAGGCTCGGTGCATCTCCTCCTCTTTCCCTTGTGTCTTCCTTCACATGTTGTGTCAGGAAATTCCTGTCTATAACATCTACTAATTTTGCTCCCCACGTTTCATCCCCTCCATGGGGATTCCTTGATTCCCAATTTATCTCTCCATGATTTAGGTCCCCCATGATCAGCAGCTTCGCTCTCATTCTGTGGGCTAGTGTTGCTGCCTTCTGCAGTTCATCAATACATGCTTTGTTGTTGTCATCATACTCCTGCCTGGGTCTTCTACTGTTTGGTGGGGGATTGTAGATTACCATGATCACAATCTTCCTCCCATCTACTGTCAGAGTTCCATGTATGAAGCTTGTGCACTCATTGGTAACTCGATTTCCCAGGTCTTCAAACTTCCATTTCCGCTTTATTAGGAGTGCTACTCCCCCTCCCTGTCTCTGTGTCCTCTCTTTTCGTATCACCTGGTACCCTTCAGGAAAGATAGCATCTGAGATCATGTCATTAATTTTAGTTTCCACAATTGCAACTATGTCAGGATCTGCTTCACTCACTCTTTCTTTTATCTCTTCTGCTTTATTAGATACCCCATCAGCATTGGTGTACCAAACCTTGAGATTCTTCATGGAAACTCTTGTACCAGAGTTCTCCCTTTCTCTGGGGGTCTGGGGGGATCTGGGGGATGTCTGGGGGGTGACTGGGGGCAGAGGGGATCTGGGGGATCTGGGGGGTGTCTGGGGGATGACTGGGGGCGGGGAGGGTCCGGGGGATGTCCGGGGGGATCCGGGGGGTGTCTGGGGGGGTCCGGGGGGTGTATGGGGGGTGAAAGAGTTCAGGAGGGGGGTGTTCAGGAGTGCTTGGGGGGCTACTGGGGCTGGGCTTCTAGGAAGGTAGGTAGGAGGGTCTGGGGTAGGGCCTGGGTAGGTAGGTCTGGAGTAGGAAGGGCATACTGGGTCTGAAGATTAGGGAGGGCATAGAGGGGTTGGGAGATGGCGTAAGGTTGGGAGACAGATAGAGGTTGAGAGGTTGGGAGGGGGATGGATAGAGGGGGTGGGGGGGACCTCCCACCTCCCTCGCAAGGGTGGGGGGTCACATGGAAGGAGAGGGGATGAGGAGGGGTGAGGGCTGGGTAGGCTTTGGGTGTTGAGGGGATGAGGTCTGGGTGGGTTCTTGGGGTTGAGGGGATGAGGTCTGGATGGGATTTGGGGGTTGAGGAGATGAGAGCTGGGTGGGTTTTGGGGGTTGAGGGGACGAGGGCTGGACGGGTTTTGGGGGTTGAGGTGATGAGGGGGTCCTTGGAATGTGGGATGAATTTGACTCCAGTGGGGTCAGAGGGGTCAAGGGATGTGCTGGGGAGATAAGGGCGGTGATGTGTGTGTGTGTGTGTGTGTGTCAACGTGTGTTGTGTGTGTGTGTGTGTGTGTGTGTGTGTGTGTGTGTGTGTGTGTGTGTGTGTGTGTGTGTGTGTGTGTGTGTGTGTGTGTGTGTGTGTGTGTGTGTGTGTGTGTGTGTGTGTGTGTGTGTGTGTGTGTGTGTGTGTGTGTGTGTGTGTGTGTGTGTGTGTGTGTGTGTGTGTGTGTGTGTGTGTGTGTGTGTGTGTGTGTGTGTGTGTGTGTGTGTGTGTGTGTGTGTGTGTGTGTGTGTGTGTGTGTGTGTGTGTGTGTGTGTGTGTGTGTGTGTGTGTGTGTGTGTGTGTGTGTGTGTGTGTGTGTGTGTGTGTGTGTGTGTGTGTGTGTGTGTGTGTGTGTGTGTGTGTGTGTGTGTGTGTGTGTGTGTGTGTGTGTGTGTGTGTGTGTGTGTGTGTGTGTGTGTGTGTGTAAGAGAAATATATGTAAAAGACATAATAGAAGAAAAACAAATTGGTTAGAAAGACGAGGTCCAAGAGCTAATAGCTCGATTCTGCAGAAACAAATAGTAAATACACGCACATTTGCCTGGCTCGTGTCCCCTGCCTGCTGTCACCTGAGGTCCCTCACACAGGTGCAGCAGTGCCGAGACGACAGTGCCGAGATGACAATGCCGAGGCGACAGTGCCGAGACGACAGTGCCGAGACGACAGTGCCGAGGCGACAGTGCCGAGACGACAGTGACGAGACGACAGTGCCGAGATGACAGTGCCCAGGCGACAGTGCCGAGGCGACAGTGCCGAGACGACAGTACTCCCCAGTGACTCCCATACATGTTGCCAAGCGCTGAGAACAAAGGCGCCAGCTGCCGGCCTCGTATATGCCTACACACGAAGGCCGCCACTGTTAGTACACCACTTTGATTGGTAGTGAGATTCTGTCCTTCTAGTGTATCTCTGCACGGTGGAATAATACAATAACCAAAGATGTGCATTATCTGCCAGTCAGTCTCGCCTGGGTGACACCTTCAACAGGTAAGGTCCCAGATACTGAGGACCAATGGGTGCACACATTACTTACCCATGTGGCAGTATCGCCTTGCCCCTGACTCTTGCCTCTGACTCTTGCCACTCACTCTTGCCCCTCACTCTTGCCCCTCACTCTTGCCCCTCACTTTTGCCCTCCTGACTCTTGCCCCTCACTTTTGCCCTCCTGACTCTTGGCCCTCACTTTTGCCCTCCTGACTCTTGCCCCTGATTCTTGCCCACGACTTCTTGCCTCTTGACTCTTGCCCCTGACTCTTGTTCATAATCAACTAATGTGATGACCCGCACACCACATTCATGTCTTATCTGTGCAATGTTTGTCATTTATTAATGAGATTAACGACCCTACCGAGTACTTTTCTTTGTTTTCCTAAGTTTTGCATCAAGGGACACTCGCCGAACAGGGAGTGTCACCCTTCACCAACACTGGAGAACAACGTCATTGTTCCAGTTATGAGTGAGGCCGTGAAGCAGGGACCCTCCCTCGTGTCATCCTCTGGACCAATCCCGGGTGCTACACTGATCACAACTTCTCCAACAAGTTCCAGAATGATTAAGTTACTTCAAAACTTCGTCTTTAAAGCAACCTCATGTCCAGAATAAAGTAAAACGAAACACTTTGTCTCGTTCATTTATGTTTTCCTTTAAGCCAAACCGCCTCGTATTTAATGACATTAACAATTTACATACGCGTGTGGGGGAACTAAGATCTTTTTAAACAGCCCAGGAGGGGAGAGCTAATTGTCTGGTAATGCCAGCGGGCAATTCATTTGTCTTGGTTTGTGTCTCTGCTTTAATCATGTCTCATTTTCTGAACTCTTATTTCCTTTCATAATGGCTGTCACTTTTTAAAAAAAAAGGAAGGAAAGAGGATTTGCAAGACATTAGGGGAAGGTCCAGTTGACAGTCGCACACGAAAAATAGAACAGAGAAGTGTTTATCATCGCAGGATCTCAGATTCAGCGACGAGCTGCGCCACCAATCATTATTAACAATGTGCGCAGCTATTTATGAGATACGTCAGGAGTTGATATGTCTGATTCACATACATGGAACTTTTCTCTAGGGAGCCGTTGCTCACTCTTTGATATGTTGACTGAATTGGAAGGCGCAGTTTAGGCCGGTGGACCATCACCAGGGACAAGGGTAATTGGTAAACGCTGTTTGAGCATTTTTTGCCTTGACATTCTGTTTATACACCAGCCCGTCCTCCTAAGGTTACAAAAGTTAAGAAAACGGTTAATTTAAAGTGTCGTCTCCTAACCTAACCTAACCTAACCTAACCTAATCTAACAGACAGCCAGAGGACCCAAAATAGAAAACGGGACAGTACGTCACTTTCGCGAGCCGGTTCCATTTTCTATTGCGACAATTTTTAGCGTTAGTAACGCATATGAACTAAAAGCGACGTTCTTTGTTATGGGACAGGTTGTATAAACCAAACATTGTGAACTCTACATGTACCTTAAAACACAGCTGCTAAAGTCTAAGGGTTCCCGAATTCTGCCTCACTCACCTGCTCGATGGGTGAGAGAGGCAGATATCACTGCCTCACCCGCTCGATGGGTGAGTCAGGCATACATCACTGTTTCACTCACCTGCTTGATGGGTGAGGCAGATATCACTGCCTCACTCACCCGCTCGATGGGTGAGTGAGGCAGACATCACTGCGTCACTCACCAGCTCGATGGGTGAGTGAGGCAAACATCACTGCCTCACTCACCCAGTCGATGAGTGAGTGAGGCAGACACCTCACTCGCCACACTGAGGCCCCGGGCACCAATCAACACTGAGCCGCGCCTGCCACCTCACTCACACGTTCAGCGGGACGTTTAAGGCAGTAATCCAGATACATAACACAAGGGTTCTTCCTCTTCCCGTAATGGTTGTCAGAGCCCCACATAATGTGGCCTTCAATAACAGACATAATATATTGTAACACACAGGAAGAGAGACGGGTGGGGAGAGGAACAGAGCATTACACATGCCACAGTTGGGGAGCATGTGGGGAGGGTGGGGAGAGGAGCATAGAACGACATATGACACAGTTGGGGAGCATGTGGGGAGAGGAGCATACCATGACACAGTTGGGGAGCATGTGGAGAGGGTGGGGGAAAGGAGCATACCATGACACAGTTGAGGAGCATGTGGGGAGAGGAGCATACCATGACACATGCCACAGTTGGGGAGCATGTGGGTCATGATGCTCAGCCACAGTGTTACCTGTTAAGTAGATTATAAACGGCAGACACTAACGTAGGCACAATATATTACATGGCAATACATAGAATAAGCGACATTTCCACTAAAATATGGAGAGCATGAACGTGGCAGGAACACTAGGACCTACATAGTGTATAGAGACACGACAAGATCAATAAACTACGAACGAAGATACCTGAGGTGGAAGGGTCTATATACATTGAACCGAGGGGTGCGAAACGAATGTTGTAATCACTCTTAAATCTAGTCATAAAACTATGAATTCTCAGGTGCTAGTCCATCACGAACGTAGTCTCCCTCTGCCATGTATGAACAG
>NW_025563355.1:0-42783 GCF_020424385.1 Procambarus clarkii
AATTCCCTGAAATTCTACCCTCTGTATTTCAGACTTAGTTTAGTAAATCCAAACAATTATCAAACTCTAGCTCTTGTCCCCGGCTTAGTTCATTTGTACAAGATAGTTAGTAACAGATCAATTTTCCCGAAATTTAAAGCAGACATACTTCAAAGTTAGTAAATAAGATCAAGTCAGTTACTGAGCTCTAGCTCTCGTCCCCCAACTTAGTTCTCTCTCGTATAATTGTAAATAGCCCATCAATTTCACTGTAATTTTTACCCTCAGTATTTCAGACACCGTAAATAAGATCAAAACAGTTAACGAGCTCCAGCTCTCGTCCCCACCTCAGTTCTCTCTCGTATCTTTGTAAATATCCTATCAATTCCCCTGAAATTTTTACCCTCTGTATTTCATAGTAAATATGATGTAAACAATTATAAAACTCTAGCTCTTGTCCCCAGCTTAGTTCATTTGTACAAGATCGCTAGTAACAGACCAAATTTCCCTGAAATTTAAAGCAGACATACTTCAAAGTTAGTAAATAAGATCAAGTCAGTTACTGAGCTCAGCTCTCGTCCCCCAACTTAGTTCTCTCTCGTATATTTGTAAATAACCCAGCAATTTCACTGTAATTTTTACCCTCTGTATTTCATAGTAAATATGATGTAAACAATTATAAAACTCTAGCTCCTGTCCTCTGTCCAAGTCCACTCCTGTAAATTTATTACTATCAGTCCAATTCCCCTGAGATTTGAACACCAACTACATTTTCAGTCATAGTAAATAAAAACCGGTTCAGTTATCAAGTTTCAACTCTTGTCCCCCTCAGCTTAGTTCATTTTTGTACAAGTTCTTTATTTTCCATCTAAATCACCCTGAGATTTAAGATCGCCTTATTTCTAACGTAGTAAAATTAATCTGGACATTAACCAAGCTCCATTTCCTCAGTCTTAGATCATCGAACATAATTATATCCATTCAAGCCCTCTCCAGCCTAACGTTTATCAGAGTAAATACCATCCATAGCGTGAGTTTACACGCATCATCAACCATTAGTAATCGTTCGATCCAACAGAAAAAACAGACTCGTGTTAACATAATAGGTGAAAAAAAGTTAATCTTTCTCTTATCACGTTTTATTCAATGACTGGTAGACACTTACATATTTATCTTGGTTAAAAAAAAAAACATAATAACTGTCAGACAGACAGACAGACAGACAGACAGACAGACATAGGTGAAAAAGTTAATCTTTCTCTTATTACGTTTTATTCAATGACTGGTAGACACTTACATATTTATCATGGTAAAAACAAAACATATTAACTATCAGACAGACAGAGACATATCACGCAGCTTAAAGCAGTTATCAGCGGAGTTTCAAAAAGTTTTTGCTGGCTTTAGACTTAGATTTTAGATTTTTGCTGGCTTTTTTTCTATAGTTAGACGAACATCCTTTCGTTTAATCTGTCGTTTGGGTGGGGGAGGAGCGATTATTTTACGCTCAACCTCACTATCACACTCGCTATCACTGGTGGTGGTGTCAATATAGCGGGATCTATTAAGATCCTCTCCAACTCGAATCCTTCGTAGAGGGGTAAAGTTTTCATCATCACTCCTTATTATCACAGTCTGAGACATAGTGCTACACTCATCACGAGGTCTAGCCCGAGATGTGGCTTTGTGTGAACTTAGTTTAGAGTTGTGGGATGTGGAGGAGGAGGGACGAGCGCTGGGTTCGGGGTCAAGGTTAGTAGACATACCTTGGAGTGCGCTAAGTTGGGGGTTGAGGAAAAGATTCACATCAACGTCAGTCAGCAATCCACGTTGCTGACTGTCTGTAAGCATTATACGCTCACCCAGTAAAGCTTCTACATTCAGATCATTTTCGGTTTGAGTAGCGGGGTTACCCTCTGAGAGTGAAATACCGGCAAACACCGAATCATCAAGACCTCCGCTCATAGTCAAGAGATCTGGATACTCACCACTCTGTGAAATATCCTCACTCATTCTCACCACTACTTCTTCTTCTTCAGTCCTATTATCCCTAGTAGTACTACTAGTAGTAGTAGGGTCACTACTTACTCCACACCCCCCAGTTAAAAGGCTGGGGGACAACACCTCTTCAACGGTGTTCATAAAATATAATACCTCACCACCCCTCTGATCGGCAGGAGTGGTTGGTACACAATGAGGGATTGTGTTACTACTACTCTATCACCACAATCTCCACCAACCGGGGCAGTAGTGGGGTGTGCAGGGAGACACACTCTCGCGGGGCGTGTGGCGACACCTGTCACGACCTGATCGCTGCGGTTGGCATCACCAGTGTTTGAGGGGAGGTTGACACCGTAGTCGACTGGAGTAGGGGGAGAGGACACAGACACTTCCCCCGTGTTCGTGTGTATGTGGGTGGTTCCCAAGAATATAAAGATGTTGCCACCAGAGGTGGATCTGGAGGGGGCACTGCTGCTGCTGCTGCTGCTGCTGCTGCTGCTGCTGCTGCTGCTGCTGCTCACACTGCCGCTGCCAGCTTTCTCCAGATAATCTAAAAAAAAAGTTTACATTACTAGCATAACACACACACACACACACACACACACACACACACACACACACACACACACACACACACACACACACACACACACACACACACACACACACACACACACACACACACACACACACACACACACACACACACACACACACACACACACACACACACACACACACACACACACACACACACACACACACACACACTCTTCACATTATTGTTATTATTTCTTACATCAACATTAGCAAACAACATCAACAAGCATCTTAGCACAATATGACTGAACATAAGGGAAACGTACCTCGTATTATTGCAATAGTCTGTCCTAAGTGCTCATCACCCTCTGAGTGAGGAGAGGCCACACCGTTGGAGGCACCAGAGGCACGTGCGGTCATCTTGGATTGGTGGGTGGGTGGGTTGGTGATGGAGTGTTTGCCCTGACAGGTCAAGGGTGAGCTATATACCCCCCGTTCACGAGGGTGCCTCCTTACCACACACCTCCAACTCCCTCAGCCTTAATAATAATAATAATAATAATAATAATACATAAGGATAATATAAAAGAAACAACTTTGGATTTGTTTTTATTAAGAGATGATTGGAAGAAGTAGATGTACTATATCTCCACGACATACAGGACATTTATCACATCGTGTTACACAATCCAAACATACGACCATATGCCTTCACGGAATGAGAACCGTGTTTATTTCTTGAGTGAAACATACATTACAATAAAACCTAGCTGCACCGTGCACTGCATTCTCTTCCTCTCCTTCATCTACCTCCACTACAGGGGGAACTGGGCGGGGGAAAATAACACCTTGGGATGATAATACTTCTAAGGGAGATTCAGTTACTGCACCTGTGTCCTCACTTTCACCCACGCCATCTAAAAACCACAACATAACCTCTACACAGTTAGATTCGCTAAGGAGATGTAATACATCCTTTTTAATCTTGAGGTATTCTCTTAGTGCACCTCGCAGGGCGATGTAAGGAAATCCTACAGTAGCGGCGAGTCCATTGTAATAATCGAGACCGTGCAGGAGCGCATTTATCAATGTTTCATCAACTGCCACTGTCGGTTGAGGAGGTGAGAAAGGAACCGCATTTTTAATGAAGGCACGATCTTTCTTCAAGTTTAAGTATACACAGCGTGGGTAGTACCGGGCGTGGAGAGTCCAGGGGTCGTCTGAAGGTGTGAAGTTGACAAGTCCACCACCACAATAAAAGCATCGTATATGGTCTCCAACTCCTAAGAAAAAAGAATATATATATATATATATATAAATGTGAAAGTAAATACTAGCACGTCTCAAACAGAGTGGGCTTGTGTGATTACATTAAGACATCAATAATAATAATAATAATAATAATAATAATAATAATAATATCTTCCAAAACTTACCACAAGAGAAAAAGCCAGCTCGAGATAATTCTGCCGGAGACTGACCGCACATATCAGGCCAGATGATGCCGAATGATGCCAAACGAGACTTATACCCTGCCATCTCTGGGTAAATGGGCATAGAGAATGGTAGAATTCCAGAGTTTTCCTCACTACATTCCACAGTACCTACAATTATTAAAATAATAATAATAATATAATAATAAATATTATATATATATATATATATATATATATATATATATATATATATATATATATATATATATATATATATATATATATATATATACGCTTACCGCTCCTATAAACACGCACTATGAAAGATAACTATGTGTTCAAACACTCACACACACACACACACACACACACACACACACACACACACACACACACACACACACACACACACACACACACACACACACACACACACACACACACACACACACACACACACACACACACACACACACACACACACACACACACACACACACAATCTTATTATCAAGCTATTCACAATGACTATACAATCAACGTTATTCACAGTGACTATGAGATAACACATAATTGTGATGGATACTTACAACTGTTGGCTGAATTTCCGTCTCTTTCCAGTTGCAGGACGGAATAGGTGAAATACAATCCATAGGCATAGACCATGTTGCTTAGCGCAATGCTGACATTTTCAGTACGTTTACCGGTGATGAAAGGACAGTGTGGAGCTGCAGTTACATGACGACTGCGGGGGTGTCCTCCCCCTCCACCCATCCTCCAATTAAGGCGTAACAGAAACTGCATATGCAGTAATCCACGGATTTGGTGAAGTAGAATCCATCACTGGCTAAATCCGGGGCAAAAGCCAGTCAACACGCCATCCCACAAAGGTGTCTAACCTCATCTGCTCACAACGCAAACGTTCCATGCTTCGGAAAGTTTTGCTGCGAAAGACATCCATGCTGGGTCGAACACTCAAAATTGTGGTAAAGGTTTGACCGTTTCCGGGCTATTTATCCTCGAGAATGGGGTGACGCATATCGCTACATATTCATTGAGAAATCTATGTATAAGCTTAAAGGTAAACCCAATTAGTTTGAGCAGAAGTATTGGGAAAGATGAAATAGCTGGCATCGCACGGATTGAAAAAAAAATCTAATCTGTTCTATCCAGTAGCGGATTAAAGTTTGCACTCGCTCTAAACACCGCTCGAGGGAGTAGTTTTTTTGTTGGGGATAAATATGATATATATTGTTGTTGGATATTGTCTTCTGTGACGGTGGTGTTATGTTCGAGTCTCGACCTTACTCTCACGGTGAGTAGAGTAATCACCTCCATGATTTGGGTGATCATTGTAAGTTGATCTATTCTTATGCGAATTGTCTCAAGAATTCACAATCTTCTTACATCCATGGTTTTGTCTATTATGCAGTTATTCTTGTTCAACATTTCTCTTGTTAGAGTGATGACATGAGTCTGTCTCATGCGATTCCTGGGGGGTGACAACAACAAACCGAACTGACATCAGACTCGCAATACAAGGACATGAAATTGAGTGAGTTACCTCTTTTCAATACCTAGGAGTCATAATAGACAGATAGTTGAAATTAGCTCAAGAAATATAATATCTTCGCTAACGTTGTAAAGCCAGAAACTCAGCTTTGCACTCCCTGACAAATCTTAGAGATGGTGCATCTCTCCCAGTACTCAAAATGTACTACGTTCAAGCAGTTAAGTCAATCATTGACTATGCTGCTCCTGCTCTTACATCCCTCAGTGATAACCAATGGGAGAAACTGGAAGTGTCTCAAAATAATGCTCTCAGAATAATGCTGGGAGCACCTATATGGACGCGTCGAGAGAATCTAAGAATGGAAACCAACTTATCAGCCTTAGAAAATACGATCAAACAAAGAATAGCCACCATAACAGTAAGACTTGTTGGAACCACCGCCAGACTGTCAATCGAAGACAGCATACACAGATCGCTTTACAAAAACCTTCAGTATTTAACAAGTGCATGGACGGAAAATCTAGTCAAGATTCTAGAGAAAGTTGACTTAAAACGGACCATTAAAAACAATGGAGACATTGACCATATCAACACTTTCGGCAGACTACTGCTGGGGGAAGAATCGATTTTAAAGATAATCATTGAAGGATTATCAGTTAAAAGATCAGCATGTGACTCGCAGAGGCTCAAAGCTGTCATAGAACAACAAATGGAAACCATCTCGAGACCTACAACGACTCACATCTTCACAGACGGATCAGTTGATCAAGAAAGAGGTTCTGCTGGGGCAGCAGTTTACACTACCATCCACGAAGCATACTGGAGCATGAATAGTGGGTGCTCATCATTGCAAACAGAATTATATGCCTAAAGGAGGACATAAACTATTTAATTGAGAATAATTTACATGATGTCATCATTCATACCGACTCTAAATCTTCGCTCCAGGCATTGTTATCCAGCCAGCACAGTGATTATATACAACTTATCACAGAAAACCTACATCTTGGAAAAGAAGTGCACAATCTATGGCTGTCAGTTACCCTAAATTGGTTACCAAGTTACATTGGCATAGATGGTAATGCAAAGGCAGACTCACTAGCAAAAACACTCACTGCTCTACCTGTTGTACAGGTTAAAATCCTTCCAACTTTTTCACAGATTAAGGAGTAAATCAAGAAGAAAACACTCCCAACTATCAAAATTTCCCCACATACCCAAAGTAGCTGAAGGAAAATCCACTGCGATGTGGTTAGAACAAACCACTGTGTACTAGTCTTTCAAGCTTGGTAAAAACATATCCAGAGACATTGCAGTAGCCATACACAGACTCAGAGTTGGTTACAAGAGCTGTTGGGTGGTAATAAACTCAATAGTTAAAGAGTATCATATCTGCTGAACAGATGCAGAGGCACCACTATTAAATTACTTACTGGAATGTGACGCATCTGAAGACCTGCGCATCAAATTCAACATTAATCCAATGACAGGAGATGCATTAGATGCAAATTCCACAGTGACTACAATGATTAGAAAAGCAGTTGAAAAATGTAACACACTAGTGAACACTGTGCATCTATATACACCACCAAGATAATGTTATTAAAATAAGACTAAAACCAGTTCGCTAAAACAGAAGCTAAAAATAAAGAGGAAAAAGGAGAAATCCCCACCTTCAATTAAAACTTTTACTCAAATATCTCAGTAACAAGGTTATCGCGAATAACTGTACTCAATTATGGGCTCACTATAAACCCCGTGCTACATGAACATTTTGTTCTGAGTAGCTAAATCTAAAACAACAACAACAACAACGAAACAGTCTGGCGAATATATTCTGAAGTCCAAAGATAAGACAGCTGTAACAATTCTTAAGAATTACAGGAAATGCGACAAAATCAAGGCAGAGGACAAAATAAGGAAAATCATTGTTCTCCACTGTCTCATGCACATGGCCTTATCTCATTTCGAAAAGCTGAATTATGTGGTGACAGCAGAAAGATGCCAGGAAAAATCCACAAAGCACGAAACCCCACAAGTTCTTCTCACAGTAAAAAGACGGATTCCAAAAAAAACTTGATCGTGGCATTTGGGGCGTGTTCCATCACAAGCTCTACACCACATTGCCCTTCAGATGCTTCAGACGTCAGAGATTTGGACATAACAGGGACGGTAGCCAACGCCCAGTGAGGTGTGGAATCTGCAGCCTGCCCCACGACACGAAAATATTCTTTGATAAACACAATTCTAACTAGCCCATTCAAGCTAAGTGTCCAAATTGCTCCAAAGCACACCACCCTTGGAACTTGAGATGCCCACAAAAGGCTTAATTAAAATGATCCTGAAGAACCCTTACGCCTACAGCAGAGCAGCAATCCCAACCCAAATATATACCAGTTCCTCTGCCCATAAAAACAGCGTAGAGCTTACCAAGACCAAACCAGATGGAGAGGGCACATGACCCTCCACCATGGCCGATGGTGGTCTCCGTCCAGAACAAAGAGATGGCTGGGGGTCACAAACAGAAAATAGTTCAACGTAATCGCCCGCCCAATGCATCCAGTAAGCACACTGGGGGCAATGAAGATAGTGTCCGAGTTTCGACTGATTAGGTCTAAAGAATAAACAGGGTCCAGACCAGCACATCAATAAGTAATGTTCCTACTCAACTGGACACCCTATGGCCTATGCTTAAGGCCTTCGTCGTAAGATGGGTCGAAAGTTGGCTGTCGACTTACGGTTTCAAGCAAACCATAGAGACTCATAACACAATTTAGCACAAGCTCAAGAAATTCGAAAAACAATATCCACACCTTCATGAATGCAAGGCAGGAAACACACTCCTAAAAAACAGGTAGAGTCCCCAAATCCACAAGGGCCGTAACGAGGATTCGAACCTGCGTCCGGGAGCATCCCAGACACTGCCTTAATCGACTGAGCTACAACAGGGTAAAAGGACCTTGTGGATTTGTTCATTTGATGCATCACGTTAGTGTGATCTCTGTGTGTGAGGTAGAGTCCAGTTCTTCTGAAAGCGACTTTGATGAGTCAGTTTCAAGTACACCAAGATCCTCAACTCCAATTTCAACTTCCAATGAATTCACCTGACTCCATGGATGCCACGGTAATATCACCAAATTCCAAAAGTCTAGAGGACTAAAGATCCTGCAATGGAATGCGTAAGGGCTGTGCTCAAAATTGCAACACTCTCAATGCATAGCACCTCAGCTTCCACAAACCTACCAGAAGACTTCCCAGTCCGACCAAACGGTGGCTCCTCCCAACAGGCCACCTGGCCCCCACACTGGCGACCCAAGGACCACCAGCACCCTTACAGTCGCTTGCATCTTGTACAGGCATTAGCCCTGGTTTTATTTGACTAGCGGAGAGGTTTGCTGGGCCAGACAATCAACGAATGGTCAAAGAACTCAGCGTGCTATACTTAGACAACGGCCTGGACCCTATCTTCGCCCCGGATGCTCCTCCGGGGCGAAGGCCTCCACTACCACTCTGGAGACTCACCAGGACGACCACGAGGTCGATCTCAACATAGACTCCAGAACCACACAAGACCCGGGCGGCACAAACAGAGTATTTCCCTCTCCAGCTCCCAACACTCCTACCATCACCATCCCAGCAGACACACTAGCAGACGTGCTATCTACAAATACTAACAGCACCACCAACGTTCCTGAAATAGATTCTACCACTAATCCTCGACACCTGAGGCTGTGAGACCAAAGACAAAACCACCAACTATGGATGTTACGACTCATCGGACGAGGAAATCTTACTTGCTCTACCGCAAATGCACATATACGACACCTACTCGGTACAAGACCTCCTCATGGAGGCCATCTCACCAAACTCTAATGACAACATGGACATGTCAACTCGAAGCAAGTCTTAGCCAAAGAAAAAAACGAAAGACCTAGAGGCCTACACTAACCCACCGGCTCCATTACTGGTACAGCCAGCCCTCTGAGGCAGAAAACCACCATGAAGACCCCATCTATCCACAGATCTCTAATATTTGCTCTTGGTACTTGTAATGGCTCGAAAGAGCCTCCACATATGGGCTATTCATGCTTGTGACACTTTTAGTGTGGCTTAATCTTTATTTACAATCATCAATCCTGTTGGTAATATCAACAAATTCCAACAACCTGGGGGACTAAAGAACCTGCAATGGAAAGTGCAAGTGCTGCACACAAAATTGCAACACTTGCAATGCATAGCAGCAACCAAAGGCATAGACATCCTGCTACTACAGGAGAGCTTGCTTCGAGGCGGATTAGAACCTAAAATCTCAGACTATCAAAGCTTCTTCCTTCCATGGATCAACGGGCAATCCAGGGGATGTGCCATCAATGTGAAAAGTGACCTGATCTACTATGGGGTCTCTCCTGGACCAAAAACTGTCTCTTAAACAGAGAAGCAGGAGTGAAACTTCATGGCACAGTCTCTGAATACAAAAGACATGAAAATAGTACATCGCAAGGAGGTATTCTCAACCCCCCTTCTCCAACTATTTAATGGAAGAATATCAAGGGGTGGCTGGGGATTTTTTCCATAAAGAGCTGGTTATTGCACTAGACTGTTACTTTCATACAGGCGAAAAGAGACCCCAATCACTCCTTGATAAAAAAACAGCCGACCTCGGTAACCACACTTCCCCTACTGTCGGTCGACCAGCAATGGACAATGGAGTGCTTGCAATTACTTGGGAGATCATCCTGTATGCTTCCTGATCCTGGAAAGGGGTTTAGCGTTACCTATATTTAGGGGTTCGGCTCCAAAATTGGCCTTGTTGTCTTGAGTTCACAACCTACTCAAGTCGCCGTGACTACCTGCTCTCTCCCTTGGAAATAATTTTAAGTTTCCGAAACGTTCCTGGAAAGTGTTAGAAAGGAGTGGAATCGTTTGTTTTCATGCATTAGATATGTTATTTTGTGTGATTATAAATAGGTTCCCAAAACTTATAACCAAAACCTACATACCTATCCCTAATTTGAAACTTTGTGACACCTTTTATAAATTGTTTAAAGTTAAAATGTGAATAAAATAGGAAATGTAAAAATATAAAAATATATTTCTACATTTAGTAAAATAAAAGAGGATCATAATAATGGTTGGTTCATCACTTTTATTTATTGTTCATTTGTTGTAGCAGAGTGTAGTGGCCTGGTGTAGTAGCCTGGTGTAGTAGCATGGTGTAGTAGCGTGGTGTAGTAGCGTGGTGTAGCAGCATGGTGTAGTAGTGTGGTGTAGTAGTGTGGTGTAGTAGTGTGGTGTAGTGGTGTGGTGTAGTAGTGTGGTGTAGTAGCATAGTGTAGTGGTGTAGTATAGTAGTGTAGTGGTGTGGTGTAGTAGTTGTGTAGTGGCATGGTGTAGTAGCCTGTTGTAGTAGCATAGTGTAGTGGCCTGGTGTAGTAGCATAGTGTAGTGGCCTGGTGTAGTAGCATAGTGTAGTGGCATGGTGTAGTAGCGTGGTGTAGCAGCGTGGTGTAGTGGCCTGGTGTAGTAGCGTGGTGTAGTAGCCTGGTGTAGTAGCATGGTGTAGTAGCCTGGTGTAGTAGCCTGGTGTAGTAGCATGGTGTAGTAGCCTGGTGTAGTAGCCTGGTGTAGTAGCCTGGTGTAGTAGCCTGGTGTAGTAGCCTGGTGTAGTAGCCTGGTGTAGTGGCGTGGTGTAGTGGCGTGGTGTAGTAGCGTGGTGTAGTAGCATGGTGTAGTAGCGTGGTGTAGTAGCCTGGTGTAGTAGCCTGGTGTAGTAGCCTGGTGTAGTAGCCTAGTGTAGTAGCATGGTGTAGTAGCCTGGTGTAGTAGCCTGGTGTAGTGGCGTGGTGTAGTAGCCTGGTGTAGTGGCGTGGTGTAGTAGCCTGGTGTAGTAGCGTGATGTAGTAGCCTGGTGTAGTGGCGTGGTGTAGTAGCCAGGTGTAGTAGCATGGTGTAGTAGCATGGTGTAGTTACCTGGTGTAGTAGCGTGGTGTAGTTACCTGGTGTAGTAGCCTGGTGTAGTAGCATGGTGTAGTAGCATGGTGTAGTAGTGTGGTGAAGTAGCGTGGTGTAGTTACCTGGTGTAGTAGTCTGGTGTAGTAGCATGGTGTAGTGGCGTGGTGTAGTTACCTGGTGTAGTAGCCAGGTATAGTAGCATGGTGTAGTAGCCTGGTGTAGTAGCCTGGTGTAGTAGCATGGTGTAGTAGTGTGGTGTAGTAGCATGGTGTGTGACATGGTGTAGTAGTGTGATGTAGTAGCCTGGTGTAGTAGCCTGGTGTAGTAGCGTGGTGTAGTAGTGTGGTGTAGTAGCCTGGTGTAGTAGCCTGGTGTAGTAGCATGGTGTAGTAGCATGGTGTAGTAGCGTGGTGTAGTAGCCTGGTGTAGTAGTGTGGTGTAGTAGCGTGGTGTAGTTACCTGGTGTAGTAGCCTGGTGTAGTAGTGTGGTGTAGTAGCGTGGTGTAGTAGTGTGGTGTAGTGGCATGGTGTAGTAGCATGGTGTAGTTACCTGGTGTAGTAGCATGGTGCAGTGGTATGGTGTAGTGGCATGGTGTAGTAGCCTGGTGTAGTAGCCTGGTGTAGTAGTGTGGTGTAGTAGCATGGTGTAGTGGCATGGTGTAGTAGCATGGTGTAGTAGCCTGGTGTAGTAGTGTGGTGTAGTAGCCTGGTGTAGTAGCCTCGTGTAGTTACCTGGTGAAGTAGCCTGGTGTAGTAACATGGTGTAGTAGCGTGGTGTAGTAGTGTGGTGTAGCAGCATGGTGTAGTAGTGTGGTGTAGTGGTGTGGTGCAGTAGTGTGGTGTAGTGGTGTGGTGTAGTAGCATGGTGTAGTGGCGTAGTATAGTAGCCAGGTGTAGTAGTGTTGTGTAGTGGCATGGTGTAGTAGCCTGTTGTAGTAGCATAGTGTAGTGGCCTGGTGTAGTAGCATAGTGTAGTGGCCTGGTGTAGTAGCATAGTGTAGTGGCCTGGTGTAGTAGCGTGGTGTAGCAGCCAGGTGTAGTGGCGTGGTGTAGTAGCGTGGTGTAGTAGCCTGGTGTAGTAGCATGGTGTAGTAGCCTGGTGTAGTAGCCTGGTGTAGTAGCATGGTGTAGTAGCCTGGTGTAGTAGCCTGGTGTAGTAGCCTGGTGTAGTAGCCTGGTGTAGTAGCCTGGTGTAGTAGCCTGGTGTAGTGGCGTGGTGTAGTGGCGTGGTGTAGTAGCGTGGTGTAGTAGCCTGGTGTAGTAGCCTGGTGTAGTAGCCTGGTGTAGTAGCCTGGTGTAGTAGCCTGGTGTAGTAGCCTGGTGTAGTAGCCTGGTGTAGTAGCCTGGTGTAGTAGCCTGGTGTAGTAGCCTGGTGTAGTAGCGTGGTGTAGTAGCCTGGTGTAGTAGCGTGGTGTAGTAGCCTGGTGTAGTAGCGTGGTGTAGTAGCCAGGTGTAGTAGCATGGTGTAGTAGCCTGGTGTAGTAGCCTGGTGTAGTAGCGTGGTGTAGTAGCCTGGTGTAGTAGCCTGGTGTAGTAGCATGGTGTAGTAGCCTGGTGTAGTAGCCTGGTGTAGTAGCGTGGTGTAGTAGCCTGGTGTAGTAGCCTGGTGTAGTAGCCTGGTGTAGTAGCGTGGTGTAGTAGCCTGGTGTAGTAGCGTGGTGTAGTAGCATGGTGTAGTAGCCTGGTGTAGTAGCCTGGTGTAGTAGCCTGGTGTAGTAGTGTGGTGTAGTAGCCTGGTGTAGTAGCCTGGTGTAGTAGCCTGGTGTGTAGCATGGTGTAGTAGTGTGGTGTAGTAGCCTGGTGTAGTAGCCTGGTGTAGTAGCGTGGTGTAGTAGTGTGGTGTAGTAGTAGTAGCCTGGTGTAGTAGCCTGGTGTAGTAGCATGGTGTAGTAGCGTGGTGTAGTAGCCTGGTGTAGTAGTGTGGTGTAGTAGCGTGGTGTAGTTACCTGGTGTAGTAGCCTGGTGTAGTAGTGTGGTGTAGTAGCGTGGTGTAGTAGTGTGGTGTAGTAGCATGGTGTAGTAGCATGGTGTAGTACCTGGTGTAGTAGCATGGTGCAGTGGTATGGTGTAGTGGCATGGTGTAGTAGCCTGGTGTAGTAGCCTGGTGTAGTAGTGTGGTGTAGTAGCATGGGTAGTGGCATGGTGTAGTAGTGGTGTAGTAGCCTGGTGTAGTAGCGTGGTGTAGTAGCCTGGTGTAGTAGCCTGGTGTAGTAGCCTGGTGTAGTAGCCTGGTGTAGTAGCATGGTGTAGTAGCCTGGTGTAGTAGCATGGTGTAGTAGCATGGTGTAGTAGCATGGTGTAGTAGCATGGTGTAGTAGCGTGGTGTAGTAGCCTGGTGTAGTAGCGTGGTGTAGTAGCATGGTGTAGTGGCATGGTGTAGTAGCATGGTGTAGTAGCCTGGTGTAGTAGTGTGGTGTAGTAGCCTGGTGTAGTAGCCTGGTGTAGTTACCTGGTGTAGTAGCCTGGTGTAGTAGCCTGGTGTAGTAGTGTGTTGTAGTAGCATGGTGTAGTAGAGTGGTGTAGTAGCATGGTGTAGTGGCGTGGTGTAGTGGTATGGTGTAGTAGCATGGTGTAGTAGTGTGGTGTAGTAGCATGGTGTAGTAGCATGGTGTAGTAGTGTGGTGTAGTAGCATGGTGTAGTAGCATGGTGTAGTAGTGTGGTGTAGTAGCCTGGTGTAGTAGTGTGGTGTAGTAGCGTGGTGTAGTAGCCTGGTGTAGTAGCCTGGTGTAGTAGTGTGGTGTAGTAGCGTGGTGTAGTAGTGTGGTGTAGTAGCATGGTGTAGTAGCATGGTGTAGTTACCTGGTGTAGTAGCATGGTGCAGTGGTATGGTGTAGTGGCATGGTGTAGTAGCCTGGTGTAGTAGCCTGGTGTAGTAGTGTGGTGTAGTAGTGTGGTGTAGTAGCATGGTGTAGTGGCATGGTGTAGTAGCATGGTGTAGTAGCCTGGTGTAGTAGTGTGGTGTAGTAGCCTGGTGTAGTAGCGTGGTGTAGTTACCTGGTGTAGTAGACTGGTGTAGTAGCATGGTGTAGTAGCATGGTGTAGTTACCTGGTGTAGTAGCGTGGTGTAGTTACCTGGTGAAGTAGCCTGGTGTAGTAACATGGTGTAGTAGCCTAGTGTAGTAGCATGGTGTAGTTACCTGGTGTAGTAGCCTGGTGTAGTAGCATGGTGTAGTAGCGTGGTGTAGTAGCATGGTGTAGTAGCGTGGTGTAGTAGCATGGTGTAGTAGCATGGTGTAGTAGCATGGTGTAGTAGCCTGGTGTAGTAGTGTGGTGTAGTAGCCTGGTGTAGTAGCCTGGTGTAGTAGCATGGTGTAGTAGCCTGGTGTAGTAGCCTGGTGTAGTAGTGTGGTGTAGTAGCATGGTGTAGTAGCCTGGTGTAGTAGCATGGTGTAGTAGCATGGTGTAGTAGTGTGGTGTAGTAGCCTGGTGTAGTAGCCTGGTGTAGTAGTGTGGTGTAGTAGCCTGGTGTAGTAGCCTGGTGTAGTAGCATGGTGTAGTAGCATGGTGTAGTAGCATGGTGTAGTAGTGTGGTGTAGTAGCATGGTGTAGTAGCATGGTGTAGTAGCTGGTGGTGTAGCATGGTGTAGTAGCATGGTGTAGTAGCCTGGTGTAGTAGTGTGGTGTAGTAGCATGGTGTAGTAGCATGGTGTAGTAGCCTGGTGTAGTAGCCTGGTGTAGTAGCATGGTGTAGTAGTGTGGTGTAGTAGCATGGTGTAGTAGCATGGTGTAGTAGCATGGTGTAGTAGCGTGGTGTAGTAGCATGGTGTAGTAGCGTGGTGTAGTAGCATGGTGTAGTAGCATGGTGTAGTAGAGTGGTGTAGTTAGTGTGGTGTAGTAGCATGGTGTAGTAGCATGGTGTAGTAGTGTGGTGTAGTAGCATGGTGTAGTAGTGTGGTGTAGTAGCATGGTGTAGTAGCCTGGTGTAGTAGCCTGGTGTAGTAGCATGGTGTAGTAGTGTGGTGTAGTAGCATGTAGTAGTGTGGTGTAGTAGCATGGTGTAGTAGCATGGTGTAGTAGTGTGGTGTAGTAGCATGGTGTAGTAGCCTGGTGTAGTAGCCTGGTGTAGTAGCATGGTGTAGTAGTGTGGTGTAGTAGCATGGTGTAGTAGCGTGGTGTAGTAGCCTGGTGTAGTAGCATGGTGTAGTAGTGTGGTGTAGTAGCATGGTGTAGTAGTGTGGTGTAGTAGCATGGTGTAGTAGCATGGTGTAGTAGTGTGGTGTAGTAGCATGGTGTAGTAGCATGGTGTAGTAGTGTGGTGTAGTAGCATGGTGTAGTAGTGTGGTGTAGTAGCATGGTGTAGTAGCGTGGTGTAGTAGTGTGGTGTAGTAGCATGGTGTAGTAGCGTGGTGTAGTAGCATGGTGTAGTAGTGTGGTGTAGTAGTGTGGTGTAGTAGCATGGTGTAGTAGCGTGGTGTAGTAGCGTGGTGTAGTAGCATGGTGTAGTAGCATGGTGTAGTAGTGTGGTGTAGTAGCATGGTGTAGTAGCGTGGTGTAGTAGTGTGGTGTAGTAGCATGGTGTAGTAGTGTGGTGTAGTAGCATGGTGTAGTAGCGTGGTGTAGTAGTGTGGTGTAGTAGCATGGTGTAGTAGCATGGTGTAGTAGTGTGGTGTAGTAGCGTGGTGTAGTAGCGTGGTGTAGTAGCGTGGTGTAGTAGCATGGTGTAGTAGCATGGTGTAGTAGTGTGGTGTAGTAGCGTGGTGTAGTAGCGTGGTGTAGTAGCATGGTGTAGTAGTGTGGTGTAGTAGCATGGTGTAGTAGTGTGGTGTAGTAGCATGGTGTAGTAGCATGGTGTAGTAGCATGGTGTAGTAGTGTGGTGTAGTAGTGTGGTGTGGTGTAGTAGTGTGGTGTAGTAGCATGGTGTAGTAGCCTGGTGTAGTAGTGGTGTAGTAGTGTGGTGTAGTAGTGTGGTGTAGTAGTGTGGTGTAGTAGTGTGGTGTAGTAGCATGGTGTAGTAGTGTGGTGTAGTAGCATGGTGTAGTAGTGTGGTGTAGTAGCATGGTGTAGTAGTGTGGTGTAGTAGCATGGTGTAGTAGTGTGGTGTAGTAGTGTGGTGTAGTAGCATGGTGTAGTAGTGTGGTGTAGTAGCCTGGTGTGTAGTAGTAGTGGTGTAGTAGTGTGGTGTAGTAGTGTGGTGTAGTAGCATGGTGTAGTAGTGTGGTGTAGTAGCATGGTGTAGTAGTGTGGTGTAGTAGCATGGTGTAGTAGTGTGGTGTAGTAGCATGGTGTAGTAGTGTGGTGTAGTAGCATGGTGTAGTAGTGTGGTGTAGTAGCATGGTGTAGTAGTGTGGTGTAGTAGCATGGTGTAGTAGTGTGGTGTAGTAGCATGGTGTAGTAGCATGGTGTAGTAGTGTGGTGTAGTAGCATGGTGTAGTAGCATGGTGTAGTAGCATGGTGTAGTAGCGTGGTGTAGTAGTGTGGTGTAGTAGCATGGTGTAGTAGTGTGGTGTAGTAGCATGGTGTAGTAGTGTGGTGTAGTAGTGTGGTGTAGTAGCATGGTGTAGTAGCATGGTGTAGTAGCGTGGTGTAGTAGCATGGTGTAGTAGTGTGGTGTAGTAGCGTGGTGTAGTAGTGTGGTGTAGTAGCGTGGTGTAGTAGTGTGGTGTAGTAGCATGGTGTAGTAGCATGGTGTAGTAGCATGGTGTAGTAGTGTGGTGTAGTAGCATGGTGTAGTAGCGTGGTGTAGTAGTATGGTGTAGTAGTGTGGTGTAGTAGCATGGTGTAGTAGTGTGGTGTAGTAGCATGGTGTAGTAGTGTGGTGTAGTAGCATGGTGTAGTAGCCTGGTGTAGTAGTGTGGTGTAGTAGCGTGGTGTAGTAGTAGTGGTGTAGTAGCATGGTGTAGTAGTGTGGTGTAGTAGTGTGGTGTAGTAGTGTGGTGTAGTAGTGTGGTGTAGTAGCATGGTGTAGTAGCGTGGTGTAGTAGTGTGGTGTAGTAGTGTGGTGTAGTAGTGTGGTGTAGTAGCATGGTGTAGTAGTGTGGTGTAGTAGTGTGGTGTAGTAGCGTGGTGTAGTAGCGTGGTGTAGTAGCATGGTGTAGTAGTGTGGTGTAGTAGCGTGGTGTAGTAGCATGGTGTAGTAGTGTGGTGTAGTAGCATGGTGTAGTAGTGTGGTGTAGTAGCATGGTGTAGTAGCGTGGTGTAGTAGTGTGGTGTAGTAGCCTGGTGTAGTAGCATGGTGTAGTAGTGTGGTGTAGTAGCATGGGTGTAGTAGTAGTGTGTGTAGTAGTAGTAGTGGTGTAGTAGCATGGTGTAGTAGCATGGTGTAGTAGCATGGTGTAGTAGCATGGTGTAGTAGCATGGTGTAGTAGCGTGGTGTAGTAGCATGGTGTAGTAGTGTGGTGTAGTAGTGTGGTGTAGTAGCATGGTGTAGTAGCATGGTGTAGTAGTGTGGTGTAGTAGCATGGTGTAGTAGTGTGGTGTAGTAGCATGGTGTAGTAGCATGGTGTAGTAGCATGGTGTAGTAGCATGGTGTAGTAGTGTGGTGTAGTAGTTAGTAGTGGTGTAGTAGCATGGTGTAGTAGTGTGGTGTGTAGCCTGGTGTAGTAGCATGGTGTAGTAGTGTGGTGTAGTAGCATGGTGTAGTAGCGTGGTGTAGTAGCATGGTGTAGTAGCATGGTGTAGTAGTGTGGTGTAGTAGTGTGGTGTAGTAGTGGTGTAGTGTAGTAGTGTGGTGTAGTAGCATGGTGTAGTAGTGGTGTAGTAGCATGGTGTAGTAGTGTGGTGTAGTAGTGGTGTAGTGGTGGTGTAGTAGCCTGGTGTAGTAGTGTGGTGTAGTAGTGTGGTGTAGTAGCCTGGTGTAGTAGTGTGGTGTAGTAGTGTGGTGTAGTAGCGTGGTGTAGTAGTGTGGTGTAGTAGCATGGTGTAGTAGTGTGGTGTAGTAGTGGTGTAGTAGTGTGGTGTAGTAGTGTGGTGTAGTAGCATGGTGTAGTAGCCTGGTGTAGTAGCATGGTGTAGTAGTGTGGTGTAGTAGCATGGTGTAGTAGTGGTGTAGTAGCCTGGTGTAGTAGTGTGGTGTAGTAGTGGTGTAGTAGCATGGTGTAGTAGCGTGGTGTAGTAGCATGGTGTAGTAGTGTGGTGTAGTAGTGTGGTGTAGTAGTGGTGTAGTAGCCTGGTGTAGTAGCCTGGTGTAGTAGCCTGGTGTAGTAGTGTGGTGTAGTAGCATGGTGTAGTAGCATGGTGTAGTAGCCTGGTGTAGTAGCGTGGTGTAGTAGCCTGGTGTAGTAGTGTGGTGTAGTAGCATGGTGTAGTAGCCTGGTGTAGTAGCATGGTGTAGTAGCCTGGTGTAGTAGCATGGTGTAGTAGCCTGGTGTAGTAGCATGGTGTAGTAGTGTGGTGTAGTAGCGTGGTGTAGTAGCCTGGTGTAGTAGCATGGTGTAGTAGCATGGTGTAGTAGCATGGTGTAGTAGCGTGGTGTAGTAGTGTGGTGTAGTAGCCTGGTGTAGTAGCCTGGTGTAGTAGCCTGGTGTAGTAGCCTGGTGTAGTAGCCTGGTGTAGTAGTGTGGTGTAGTAGCATGGTGTAGTAGCATGGTGTAGTAGTGTGGTGTAGTAGCATGGTGTAGTAGCGTGGTGTAGTAGCATGGTGTAGTAGCATGGTGTAGTAGTGTGGTGTAGTAGCATGGTGTAGTAGCGTGGTGTAGTAGCATGGTGTAGTAGCCTGGTGTAGTAGTGTGGTGTAGTAGTGTGGTGTAGTAGCATGGTGTAGTAGCGTGGTGTAGTAGCATGGTGTAGTAGCATGGTGTAGTAGCATGGTGTAGTAGCATGGTGTAGTAGTGTGGTGTAGTAGCATGGTGTAGTAGCCTGGTGTAGTAGCCTGGTGTAGTAGCCTGGTGTAGTAGTGTGGTGTAGTAGTGTGGTGTAGTAGCGTGGTGTAGTAGTGTGGTGTAGTAGCGTGGTGTAGTAGTGTAGTAGCATGGTGTAGTAGTGTGGTGTAGTAGCCTGGTGTAGTAGCATGGTGTAGTAGCGTGGTGTAGTAGCATGGTGTAGTAGTGTGGTGTAGTAGCATGGTGTAGTAGCATGGTGTAGTAGTGTGGTGTAGTAGCATGGTGTAGTAGTGTGGTGTAGTAGCATGGTGTAGTAGCCTGGTGTAGTAGTGTGGTGTAGTAGCATGGTGTAGTAGCATGGTGTAGTAGTGTGGTGTAGTAGCCTGGTGTAGTAGCCTGGTGTAGTAGCATAGTGTAGTAGTGTGGTGTAGTAGCATGGTGTAGTAGCATGGTGTAGTAGCCTGGTGTATGGTGTAGTACCTGTGGTGTAGTAGCATGGTGTAGTAGCATGGTGTAGTAGCATGGTGTAGTAGCCTGGTGTAGTAGCGTGGTGTAGTAGCATGGTGTAGTAGCATGGTGTAGTAGCATGGTGTAGTAGCGTGGTGTAGTAGCCTGGTGTAGTAGCATGGTGTAGTAGCCTGGTGTAGTAGCATGGTGTAGTAGCATGGTGTAGTAGTGTGGTGTGTGGTGTAGTAGCATGGTGTAGTAGCGTGGTGTAGTAGCATGGTGTAGTAGCCTGGTGTAGTAGCGTGGTGTAGTAGCATGGTGTAGTAGCATGGTGTAGTAGTGTGGTGTAGTAGCATGGTGTAGTAGCATGGTGTAGTAGTGTGGTGTAGTAGCGTGGTGTAGTAGTGTGGTGTAGTAGTGTGGTGTAGTAGCATGGTGTAGTAGCGTGGTGTAGTAGCGTGGTGTAGTAGCATGGTGTAGTAGTGTGGTGTAGTAGCATGGTGTAGTAGCATGGTGTAGTAGTGTGGTGTAGTAGCGTGGTGTAGTAGCCTGATGTAGTAGCGTGGTGTAGTAGTGTGGTGTAGTAGTGTGGTGTAGTAGTGTGGTGTAGTAGCATGGTGTAGTAGCCTGGTGTAGTAGCATGGTGTAGTAGCATGGTGTAGTAGCATGGTGTAGTAGTGTGGTGTAGTAGCATGGTGTAGTAGCATGGTGTAGTAGCATGGTGTAGTGTAGTATGTGGTGTAGTAGTGTGGTGTAGTAGCATGGTGTAGTAGTGTGGTGTAGTAGCGTGGTGTAGTAGTGTGGTGGTGTAGTAGCATGGTGTAGTAGCATGGTGTAGTAGCCTGGTGTAGTAGCGTGGTGTAGTAGCGTGGTGTAGTAGCATGGTGTAGTAGCATGGTGTAGTAGCATGGTGTAGTAGCATGGTGTAGTAGTGTGGTGTAGTAGCATGGTGTAGTAGTGTGGTGTAGTAGCATGGTGTAGTAGCGTGGTGTAGTAGTGTGGTGTAGTAGTGTGGTGTAGTAGCATGGTGTAGTAGTGTGGTGTAGTAGTAGTGGTGTAGTAGCATGGTGTAGTAGTGTGGTGTAGTAGTAGCATGGTGTAGTAGCGTGGTGTAGTAGTGTGGTGTAGTAGCATGGTGTAGTAGTGTGGTGTAGTAGCATGGTGTAGTAGTAGTGGTGTAGTAGCATGGTGTAGTAGTAGTAGTGGTGTAGTAGTGTGGTGTAGTAGTGTGGTGTAGTAGCGTGGTGTAGTAGCGTGGTGTAGTAGTGTGGTGTAGTAGCATGGTGTAGTAGCATGGTGTAGTAGTGTGGTGTAGTAGCGTGGTGTAGTAGTGTGGTGTAGTAGCATGGTGTAGTAGTGTGGTGTAGTAGCGTGGTGTAGTAGCGTGGTGTAGTAGTGTGGTGTAGTAGCATGGTGTAGTAGTGTGGTGTAGTAGCATGGTGTAGTAGCATGGTGTAGTAGTGTGGTGTAGTAGTGTGGTGTAGTAGTGTGGTGTAGTAGCATGGTGTAGTAGTGTGGTGTAGTAGCATGGTGTAGTAGCATGGTGTAGTAGTGTGGTGTAGTAGCATGGTGTAGTAGCCTGGTGTAGTAGCATGGTGTAGGTGGTGTAGTAGTGTGGTGTAGTAGCATGGTGTAGTAGTAGTAGTGGTGTAGTAGCATGGTGTAGTAGCATGGTGTAGTAGCATGGTGTAGTAGCATGGTGTAGTAGTGTGGTGTAGTAGCATGGTGTAGTAGTGTGGTGTAGTAGTGTGGTGTAGTAGCATGGTGTAGTAGCATGGTGTAGTAGCGTGGTGTAGTAGCATGGTGTAGTAGCATGGTGTAGTAGTGTGGTGTAGTAGCATGGTGTAGTAGCATGGTGTAGTAGCGTGGTGTAGTAGCATGGTGTAGTAGTGTGGTGTAGTAGCATGGTGTGTGGTGTAGTAGCGTGGTGTAGTAGTGTGGTGTAGTAGCATGGTGTAGTAGTGTGGTGTAGTAGCATGGTGTAGTAGCGTGGTGTAGTAGTGTGGTGTAGTAGCATGGTGTAGTAGCATGGTGTAGTAGTGTGGTGTAGTAGCGTGGTGTAGTAGCATGGTGTAGTAGTGTGGTGTAGTAGCGTGGTGTAGTAGCGTGGTGTAGTAGCGTGGTGTAGTAGCGTGGTGTAGTAGTGTGGTGTAGTAGTGTGGTGTAGTAGTGTGGTGTAGTAGCGTGGTGTAGTAGCGTGGTGTAGTAGCATGGTGTAGTAGCATGGTGTGGTGTAGTAGTGTGGTGTAGTAGCGTGGTGTAGTAGCGTGGTGTAGTAGTGTGGTGTAGTAGCATGGTGTAGTAGTGTGGTGTAGTAGCATGGTGTAGTAGCGTGGTGTAGTAGTGTGGTGTAGTAGTGTGGTGTAGTAGTGTGGTGTAGTAGCGTGGTGTAGTAGTGTGGTGTAGTAGTGTGGTGTAGTAGTGTGGTGTAGTAGTGTGGTGTAGTAGCATGGTGTAGTAGCATGGTGTAGTAGCATGGTGTAGTAGTGTGGTGTAGTAGTGTGGTGTAGTAGCATGGTGTAGTAGTGTGGTGTAGTAGTGTGGTGTAGTAGTGTGGTGTAGTAGCATGGTGTAGTAGTGTGGTGTAGTAGCATGGTGTAGTAGTGTGGTGTAGTAGCGTGGTGTAGTAGTGTGGTGTAGTAGCATGGTGTAGTAGTGTGGTGTAGTAGCATGGTGTAGTAGCGTGGTGTAGTAGTGTGGTGTAGTAGTGTGGTGTAGTAGCGTGGTGTAGTAGTGTGGTGTAGTAGCATGGTGTAGTAGCATGGTGTAGTGTGGTGTAGTAGCATGGTGTAGTAGCATGGTGTAATAGCATGGTGTAGTGGCGTGGTGTAGTAGTGTGGTGTAGTAGCATGGTGTAGTAGCATGGTGTAGTGGCGTGGTGTAGTAGTGTGGTGTAGTATTGTGGTGTAGTGGTATGGTGTAGTAGTGTGGTGTAGTAGTGTGGTGTAGTGGCGTGGTGTAGTAGCATGGTGTAGTAGCCTGGTGTAGTAGCCTGGTGTAGTAGTGTGTAATGGCGAGGTGTAGTAGCATGGTGTAGTGGCGTGGTGTAGTAGCATGGTGTAGTAGTGTGGTGTAGTGGTATGGTGTAGTAGCGTGGTGTAGTAGCCTAGTGTAGTAGTGTGGTGTAGTAGCGTGGTGTAGTAGTGTGGTGTAGTAGCCTAGTGTAGTAGTGTGGTGTAGTAGCGTGGTGTAGTAGTGTGGTGTAGTAGTGTGGTGTAGTAGCATGGTGTAGTAGCCTGGTGTAGTAGTGTGGTGTAGTAGTGTGGTGTAGTAGTATGGTGTAGTAGTGTGGTGTAGTAGTGTGGTGTAGTAGCATGGTGTAGTAGTGTGGTGTAGTAGCATGGTGTAGTAGTGTGGTGTAGTAGCATGGTGTAGTAGCATGGTGTAGTAGTGTGGTGTAGTAGTGTGGTGTAGTAGTGTGGTGTAGTACCATGGTGTAGTAGCGTGGTGTAGTTAGTGTGGTGTAGTGGTATGGTGTAGTGGTATGGTGTAGTAGTGTGGTGTAGTAGCATGGTGTAGTGGCGTGGTGTAGTAGCATGGTGTAGTAGCGTGGTGTAGTAGCATGGTGTAGTAGCGTGGTGTAGTAGCCTGGTGTAGTAGTGTGGTGTAGTAGCGTGGTGTAGTAGCATGGTGTAGTAGCGTGGTGTAGTAGTGTGGTGTAGTAGCGTGGTGTAGTAGCATGGTGTAGTAGTGGTGTGTAGTAGCATGGTGTAGTAGCATGGTGTAGTAGTGTGGTGTAGTAGCATGGTGTAGTAGCGTGGTGTAGTAGCATGGTGTAGTAGTGTGGTGTAGTAGCATGGTGTAGTAGCGTGGTGTAGTAGCATGGTGTAGTAGTGTGGTGTAGTAGCATGGTGTAGTAGCGTGGTGTAGTAGCATGGTGTAATAGCATGGTGTAGTTAGTGTGGTGTAGTGGTATGTTGTAGTAGCATGGTGTAGTTAGTGTGGTGTAGTGGTATGGTGTAGTTAGTGTGGTGTAGTAGTGTGGTGTAGTAGTGTGGTGTAGTAGTGTGGTGAAGTAGTGTGGTGTAGTAGTGTGGTGTAGTGGTATGGTGTAGTAGTGTGTGTGTAGTGTGGTGTGTGGTGTAGTAGTGTGGTGTAGTATGGTGTAGTAGCATGGTGTAGGTGGTGTAGTGTGGTAGTAGCATGGTGTAGTAGTGTGGTGTAGTAGTGGTGTAGTGGTGTGGTGTAGTAGCATGGTGTAGCGTGGTGTAGTAGTGTGGTGTAGTAGCATGGTGTAGTAGCGTTGGTGTAGTAGCGTTGTGTAGTTAGTGTGGCGTGGTGGGAGGAGGAGGAGGAGAGCGAGGAGGAAGGTGAAGGAGGGGGACGAGGAAGAAGGAAGAGGAGGACGGGGAAGATGAGGGAGGAAGAGGGGAAGAGAAGGTGAATGAGAAGGAAGGTGAAAAGGAGAGGGAAGAAGGGACGGGTAAGGAGGGGGAAAAGGGTAATAGGACGAGGATGAGGAGGAAGGGAAAGAGTAGGGGAAGAAGGGAGGGGTAAGAGAAGGGGGGTGAGGACGGGAGGGGTAAAAGAAGGTCATGAGGAGGAAGGGGAAGAGTGGAGTAGTAAGAGAAGGGGGGAAGAGGAGGGGTAAAAGGAAGAGGGGGAAGAGAAGGGGGATATGGAAGAGGAGGGGGAAGAGAAGAGGGATGAGGAGGAGGGGGAAGAGAAGGGGGAGTAAGGAGGAGTAAGAGAAGGAAGGGAAGAGGGGATGGGTAAGAGAAGGAAGGGAAGAGAGGAGGGGTAAGAGAAGGAAGGGGAAGAGGGGGAGTGGTAAGAGAAGGAAGGGAAAGAGGAGGGAGGAGAGGGAAGTGGAAAGAGAAGGGGATGAGGAGGAAGGGAAATAGGAGGGGGAGGGGTAAAAGAAGGGGGATGAGGAGAAAGGGGAAGAAGAGTGGGATGGGTAAGATAAAGGGGATAAGGAGGGGAGAGAGAGTAAGAGAACGGGGGATGTGGAGGAAGGGAAGACGAGGGGGAGGAGGGGAGGGGTTAGAGAAGGGGGGATGAGGAGGAAGGGGAAGAGGAGGAGAAGGGGGGGGAAGAGGAGAGGGGGTAGAGAGGAGAGTAAGATAGTAAGGGAAGAGGGGAGGGGTAAGAGATAGGGGGTAAGGAGGGGGAGTGGTAAGAGAAGGGGGATGAGGAGGGGGAAGAGGAAAGGTGTAAGAGAAGGAAGGGGAAGAAGAGAGGGGTAAGAAAAGGAAGGGGAAGTGCAGAGGGAGGGGTGTCACTATGCACGGATATAAACACAGGCGCACCACGGTGATGGTCAGCTGGGTACTAACCATTGCCTGGTGAGCGCCTCATGACAACAGTCGCTGCCTGAACCAACCATTGATCAATTTATAATATTAATTTAATTCAGAAGTAAAATCAGAGATAAAGTTATTTAAAACATTAATATCTGATTCTCTATTTTTCTTGCTGTATTTTATGAAGATGAACACACCATAGTCATCTACCAAGACATGTGTGTATAATCCAGCGTCCTAACTCATTATGGCAACTCTGTAGGCTTAATGTGTATAGGCACTAGCAGTCACACAGGTCCCGTTAAACTCCCTCCCCATCCCCCCTTTCCCACCCCTCTTTCCTATCCTCCTCATTTCCCTTCTCTTACCCCTCCCCTTCTCTTCCCTGTCCTACTCATTCCCCTTCTCTTACCCCTCCCCCCCTCTCCTTTTCCCCTTCCTCCTCATCCCCCTTCTCTTACCCCTCCCCTCTTCCTCTTCCTCTTTTCCTTCCTCCACATCCCCCCCTCTCTTTCCCCTCCCCCTCCTCATCCCCCTTCTCTTACCCCTACCCCCGTCTCTTTCCATTTCTCTTACCCCCTCCCTTCTTCACCATCCTCTTCCCCTTCTTCCTCATCCCCCTTCTCTTACCCCTCCCCTCTCCCCTCCTCTTTCCCTTCCTCTTCATCCCCCTTCTCTTTCCTCTCTTCTTCCTCCTCATCCCCTCCTCTCCCGCCTCCTATTCCCCTTCCTCCTCATCCCCTTCCCTTATCCCTCCTCCGCATCGGCCCAACTGTGGTGCTCCCCATCCTTGGGTGAGTCTATACTGGTAACATGTCTTGACACGATGCTTGGACCTCTGCCCTGGTCACGACGCAGGGGGCCTCCGCCCCTCAATTATCCACACTGCACTTCCTCGAGAGAAGGTGTATCACTCCTCCCTTCATCATGTTCTCTTATCTGCTTATTTTTAACAGCTTATTTTTACTCACTGTCTACAAAAAAATATGAATTCTACTTGCATAAACACTTGCCATGATCGCTGGGCACACGATCAAGCGCAGGCAACCACTATTTCAACGGATAAAGGAGCTTACTGAATCTGTAGCTTGGGGAGCGCTCCAAGACGGCGTCCTCTGAGACTTCCAACAAAATCTCCTTAAGACTGAGTCCCACTGTAAGCTCACACAGCTCTTCTGCTCCTAACTTGGGCCCACACACTCGCCTGGCAAGCTCCACACAAAGTCACATACCTATCTTCCTCCACCTGAGGATAGAATAGGATACTGTTTAGAGTTCCACACAGGCACGACCACCACTCGGCTTGAGGTCGTCTCCAAATCTTCATAAATACCGAGAGGTTACGTGTGTCACGCCCTTGGCAGCTTCCTCAACAGCTATGCACTGTAGCTGGCACTCAAACAAATCATCCAGGGCCGTATTCTTCAATATTCCTAGGATACAGGAACACACGTCTACCTCTGATGACTGTGGCAACTCAAATGGCGTTACTGTGACCGTTAACGTCACATAGCGTCCCAAACTGTCAACATTCTATTTCCAATAACATTGAAAAGATGCTTGTTCTCTGCCTGTATTATTAAATCACTCACTGACGTATATTGCATACATATCTTCCACTGACCTCTTAATTTCTGGTCCGGAAAGCAGAGTAACTCTCATCAGGTAGACTCCTTTCTCCAGGCAAACTGGGGTCATAACACTCCCCTTCCCTTATTTTTTAGAGTTATTCTCAGTGGCTAGGGTCGTGTCAAGGTGTCAGCCACCACTTTATCTCGCTCTTTTACATGTCTCTTGATCAGGTTATACTCTTAAAGTAACAGGAACTCAGCAATTCCCGGGGATTATGATCTGTATACACAGTAACTGGGTATCATTCTCCACTTACGTATTCATCAAAATGCTTGAGTGCCAGGACCAATGCCAATGTCTCTTTCTCTACCATACTGTATGATCTCTGATGCTTTGCAAAATTCATGGAGAAGAAAGACACGGGGCGATATATTTCGTCCTTTTGCTGCGTCAATACATCCCAGGCGCCTACATCTCTGGCATTCACAAACAACGCAAACAGTCCTCAAAATCCGTCGACACTAATACAGGCGCCTCGATCAATAATCTGTTGGTTTTATCAAACGCCTCTTGAGCTACTCCATTCCATTCCAACGTGTTATTCTTAGACAACAAACTCATCATAGGAGTGGCTATGGTGGAAAAATTCATACAGAATCAGTCGGGCTCTTCCAAACTCACTCTTCGCCAAGTTAAGGGGCCCAGTGATGGTGCACCGAAACTTCCTCAAACACAATTCTTTTATGAGTAGTATTTTCATGGTAAATGCTCCAACTTTTCCTAATAGATTAACATCATTCCATAAATAGAAAAAATAAAAAAAAATAAAAAAATAAAAAATTCAAATTAGCTTTAAAAATATTAAAATGTCACCCAATGGTATTTTATTCATTGTGGTCTCAGAATGGCATATAAAGTTCAGTTTCCTTGCTGCAAAATATTGTTTGAGAGTATAGTTTACTGTAAACGATTTTTTCCATATGGCCATCGAAATATGCAGAATTTAGATACAAAAAATTAATACCTCAAATAGTAATTGATTTATGACTAAACGAAAGAGAGGAAACTTTAGAACTGAACACTTTGCACATATATGTAAAAATGGTGAGAATCGGTCAGAAATTGAATTTTTGAAGCGGTCCTAAAGTTTTTTTTTTTTTTAGAGAGGTAATTGAAGTTTTAAGGTATCGACAATGAATATGATAGTTCTAATAAATGAATGTTCTTGAATGTTTTAATTAACATTGCTTGGCATTCATACTCGAATATGTAAAGCTGTAGGTCAATATGTGTTGAAATGAAGTCAAGAAAAAATAACCAACCCAAAACAGAAGATATAGGGATAGGTTAGGGATAACAAACATATATATTGCAGTCGATCATTCTCAAGTCGATTGGACAACCGACTTGAGAATGGTCCAGGACGAACCGAAACGTCGTCGTCCCTTCATCTTCTAGCGTGTGGTCTGGTCAACATACTTTAGCCACGTTATTGTGACTCATCGCCTGCAACACCTGGTTCATCACCTGTTGGACACATGATCATCCTCTAAATGACCAAACTTCTCTCTCACCTTGGCCAGCCTGTCTGTGTTGGACACCTTCGCTCCCTCAGCCCTCTCTAGCTTACTGATTTCCACCTCCCCTTCGTCTTCTTTTTGCATTCCAGACGTAAAGTGTTAGACATCTACTATACTAACTAACTACTAATTCAAAGGATACTAACTTCAAATTCTGGTTGGTCTCCTATGCTGACCCAACCTGTACATGTGAACGAACCATATCTCTCGTTCAATAAGTTCACTTTCTGTAGTCTGTCCTTTGTTAATCTCTCACATGAGTTGCGGGGGTCACACAATGTCAGGGGTCACATCTCTCTTACCATGTCTTCAATCTTTCATCATGTAACCCAGTCCATTACATTTATAGGAAAATAATGCAATAAGCTGTTCTTCTCAGTCCAGTAATCCTGGCATTCCTCCAAAGACAACTGGATATATGCCTCTCTGGCAGCACTGGCCAGGCGTAACTGTAACAATTGGGCCCACTCCTCCTGTGGCCACTGTTTGATGTTGATTACCTTTTCAAAGTGCTCAAAGAAGCTCTCGGACTACTCTGGCACAAACAGTTGAATGTCTTTTTCCCTAACTCTATTATCCAGTGGGTGTGACACGTGAGAGGTGCTCTCTGGCAACCCACGCTCAATACTATGCTCTGCCACAACTCTATTTGTTTCTATCTCCATTCGTTTCGTTTTCTCTTTTTCTTGCTCCACTTTGATTTTATCTTTTTCTACCTCTAGTTTAGTTTTCTCTTTTCCTTCTCTACCTCAAGTTTACTTTTCTCTTTTTCTGCTTCATTTTTCATCTGCAGTTCTAGTCTCAACATCTCTAGTTGGAACTGCCTCCCTTTGCCTCACGTTGCATCTGGAGTTCTAGCTGAATCCTTTCCAAGCTCTTTCTCTGGCTACTCCTGCTACTGAAGCCACTCCTACTACTCCTATTTGATCCTTGGGATCTCAGTTCATCCTATCCATCATCATCCTTTTCATCTTCAGTTCCTTTCTGAGCTCCCTACTCTACCGCTTCACTCCTAGCTCTCAACTGTCTAAGGATCTGATACTTCATTCCTGCCACTGTAGATGACATCACCTTAATGCCACATTTCTCTACAATCTGCCTTAACTGCTCTTTGGTGTTTGGTGCAATCATCCAATCTTCAAGATTGCCTGACTCAACAAATGTTTGCACCTTCTCCATCTTGTCCTGTGGGTTTTTCCAAAAGAGAAAAAGATATTCTTTCTGTGGTCACATGGGCTACCTATTGCTGCTAAGGTGTATCAGTCTACTCTCCTGGACTCAAACTATGGGTGCGACAATTCGCTCCCAGACAGGCCCCCAATTCTGTCGATGGGGATGCTGGGGATTTCTACCATAAAGAACTGGTTGTTGCTCCAGCCTGTTACTTGCATACAGGCGAACAGAGACCCCAATTACTCTCTGATAGAAATACAGCCGAACTCGGCAACTACACTTACGCTACTGTCATTCGACCATCAATGGACACTAGAGTGCTTGCAATTACCTGAAAGTTCTCTCTGTACACTCCTTGATCCTGGCGAGGGGATCAGCATTACTTTTATTTAGGGGTTCGGCTCCAAAACTGACCTCGTTGTCTTGAGTACACACACCCTACCCTCTCTCTCCCTCTCTCTCGTTCTGGGAAACCTATCCAGGACAAGAACAAAGGTCAAATGTTAACAAACATTTAATACATAAAAACATACACAACAATCTATATATATATATAAAAATGTAATTGTTCATTTGTTCAAAATCGCTAATCACCGATAGTTCTTCACCGATTGCTTTGAAATTTACACACAACATTCCGTTCGCATTCGAGTGGGTTTTTATATACATACTATATAGATGTCATGTCTGTGACGAGAAAAAACATGCTTTTCTGAAAAACTATGTTATCATGTGTTTTTCATGTGAGGGAAATCTTTGAAACCTCTTTACCGATTGCTTTTAAATTTTGACACAATGTTCAATTCGAATATACACATGTTTTTATATATCTACTAAATAGATGCCACAGCAGTGAAAGGTAAAAACTTTTTTTTTTTAAACAGCTCCATCTGTTGCACGTAAGAGTAACACATGCTATACTAAATATGTTACAATTATTTTTCAATGATTTAGGATTGCATTGATAAATTTTAATTTCATACATTTCGATTTATTTTCACTTTGATTTTATTATTTTGTGTGACATTGCATTGGAATTGATCTGTTTTATTTACTGTTCCATTCATTTTGTGAGTATAAGTATCGATACCACACCTGTGACAGGTAAAACCATGTTTTTTTGGAAAAAAAGCCCATCTGTTGCACGTAAGAGCAAAACACACTATACTAAATATGTTACGATTACATTTCGATGTTTCCGATTGCATTAATATATTAAATTTACCATACCGTTCATTTTGTGCGTATAGTTTATTTGTTTATTTTTTCATTGTTTTTTTATTTTGTTTTTAAACTGTACTTAGCTTGCCTTGCTGCATTCCTTCATGCTTATGAAGGGATGCTTAGATTGCATCAATGAAGAGGAAAAGCAGATTGGTATCGAACTCCACACCTATAAGACAAAAGTCATGCCCATAAAAATAGTGAAGCCCAACAACTAACTCAAAGTGCATGGCCAGCAAATTGAATTGGTGAACACTTATCAGTATCTAGGAATAATCCTGGACACACATCAATTTTAATGCTGAGGTCGCTTACATGAGAGAGAGAACTGCGGCCAGGACGGCAATCCTCAGGTCCGTAACAAACAAGTCCGTAACAAGTCCGTAACAAACTACAATTAAAAAGCATTATACTTGATAGAGGAGGCGATCATCCACACTCAAACTACACTTGTTCCCCACCAGTGGAGAAGCGTACCATCAAAATAGTAATAGAAGGTATTCCGACGGAAAATGCTACCTATGATCCAACAATCCTAAGGCGCATCACAGAAAAGTAATTTAGCACTTTTGTAGTAGCAGGAGCCACCCACATCTTCACAGACGGATCGGGCAATGGACACCTAGCAAACAGGACACCTAGGGGAGAACTCATGGCAACCCCATCTACTTGCTTATACATACTTATACATGTTGAGAGCCTCGTTGAACGTAGAATCACTGTTTACCAACATACCTGTGGATGACACAATCGGGATGATAGCGGACAGAGTGTATCGTGATCCGGCCTGTACCCTTGTACTAAAGAGGCACCCTTCTTGAGCCTGGATGGGCACATGTATAAGCAAGTAGATGGGGTAGCCATGGGTTCTCCCCTAGGTGTCCTGTTTGCGAACTTCTACATGGGCACCATCGAACACAAGGTCTTAGTCGACATGAACTTGAAACCGTTGAAGGTGTTGAAGGAGTGTGGCACTAGGGCGGTGAGGGACTGGGACACTGGGGCAGTGAAGGAGTGGAACTGGGGAGGTGAGGGAGTGTAGCACTGGCACTGAGAAAGAGTGGCACTGGGACGGGGAGGAAGTGACAATGGGGCGGAGAAGGAGTGTGGCACTGGGGCGGAGGAGTGTGGCACTGGGGCGGTGAGGGAGTGTGACACTGGGGCGGTGAGGGAGTGTGGCACTGGGGTGGAGAGGGAGTGTGACACTGGGGCAATGAGGGAGTGTGGCACTGGGGCGGTGAGGGAGTGTGGCACTGGAGCAGTGAGGGAGTGCGGCACTGGGGTGGTAAAGGAGTGGCACTGGGGCAGTGAGGGAGTGTGGCACTGGGGCGGTGAGGGAGTGACACTGGGGCAGTGAAGAAGTGTGGCACTGGGGCGGAGAGGGAGTGTGGTTCTGGGGCAGTGAGGGAGTGTGGCACTGGGGCGGTGAAGGAGTGTGGCAATGGGGCGGTGAGTGAGTGGCACTGGGGTAGTGAAGGAGTGAGGCACTGGGGCGGAGAGGGAGTGTGGTACTAGGGCAGTGAGGGAGTGTGGCACTGGGGCGGTGAGGGTGTGGCTCTGGGGCAGTGAAGGAGTGTGGCACTGGGGCGGTGAGGGAGTGTGGCACTGGGGTGGTGAGAGAGTGACACTGGGGCAGTGAGGGAGTGTGGCACTGGGGCGGTGAGGGAGTGTGGCACTGGGGCCGTGAGGAAGTGTGGCACTGGGGCGGTGAGGGAGTGTGGCACTGGGGCGGTGAGGGAGTGTGTCACTGGGGCGGTGAGGGAGTGTGGCACTGGGGCGGTGAGAGAGTGTGGCACTTGGGCAGTGAGAGAGTGTGGCACTGGGGCGGTGAGGGAATGTGGCACTGGGGCGGTGAGGGAATGTGGCACACTGGGCGGTGAAGGAGTGACACTGGGGCGGTGAGGGAGTGTGGCACTGGGGCGGAGAGGGAGTGACACTGGGGCGGTGAGGGAGTGACACTGGGACGGTGAGAGTGTGGCACTGGGGCAGTGAGGGAGTGTGGCACTGGGGCGGAGAGGGAGTGTGGCACTGGGGCATTGAGGGAGTGTGGTACTGGGGCGGTGAGGGAGTGGCACTGAAGCGGAGAGGGAATGGCACTGGGACGGTGAGGGAGTGTGGTACTGGGTGTTACGATATATCGTATCGTGTTATTTCATCGCTTAAAGACACGGTTATTTATTAGTAATACGTTCATTATTACAGGAAGAACGAGGTTAACAACCATGGAGGTCGCTAACGGTCAGCACGGTATGGCTCATCCGGTGGCGGGAATTTCTGTTAGCCAATCAGAACCACCGGGCGAGGTAACGTGTGCTGGTCGGAGCATGTGGAGAAACAGACCTCTACTCCCCTCCATTCAGTCAACATGCTGTCGTCACTTTCGGATGTTTGACTGACTCAACTGTTCCAGTATGCTCCACCCTCGCCAAAGGAAACGGACGTGAGGACCTAGCGGCATGGTAAACGTCTCTGAGGTCGTGGAAGGCACCGTCATTGATAGTTAGAGGCGTTGAGGTAACACAGTTTCCGAATAGTGGTCCTAATTACGGAAAAGTGGATGATCTTTAAGTGGGAAGAACAATCGGACAAGAGACGACCATTTCATGGTCGCAGTCTCTTTATATATATATATATATATATATATATAACTGTACTTATGTACAATGCCTTAATATATATACATGTAATATATTGTATATAATGTGGATCGAGATATATCTGAATATATCCATGATGAAGTTTTTATACAAACTTATTTTCTTGTCCTTTGTCAGACCTCAGCACAAAGTGTGTCGCACCTGACAATAGGTCCGGCTGAGGCTGACACCTGATCAAATTAATGTACCGTTATATTACAACGAAACATAAGATAAACACTCAGAATAATGCATACATTTCAATGGTATTTATTTGGGCCGGCAGATGTTGTGATCACAGTTAACAAGAACAATTTGTAGGTATAGATCGCGTCTCCGTGACGATGTGAAATGTTTCTCGCTTTTAGTAAACGCCAACCTACTGACTTTGACTGAATTTACTAAGTGAAGTGCTGTGTGGTGGACTTTAGAGAGGGTGAGAGAGAGAGAGAGAGAGAGACAGAGACAGAGAGAGAGAGAGAGAGATAGAGACAGAGCCAGAGACAGACCGACAGAGAGACAGAGATGGACAGAGAGAGAGACAGAGACAGAGACAGAGACAGACACAGACATACAGAGACAGACCGACAGAGAGACAGAGATAGACAGAGAGAGAGACAGAGACAGAGACAGAGACAGAGCGACGCGTGGCACCCGCCATCGCGGACCCTGGCGAAACGCAATGGTAATGGGTGCCCCACCACTTCCGGTGTCGGGGGAGAAATACCCGGACTAGTTGGAAAGTTGATCAGTCGGGCTCCAACCTGCGACCAGCACGCTTACTCCGTCGCGGAATAAATTTATATAATGTGTTTACTTTTCCCTCGTTATTGCTCTCACCATGTTGATCACGTTGCGATATAGCTTACACATACTAAAAGAGAATGCACGGAACAATGGTTGATGGTATGGGGGCGGGTGGGGATGCGGGGTGGGGGGAGTGATTGATTGATGGCTGACAGGTGTAGGTCTGTCGTAAGTATCTCGCGCCTCCTTACCGGAATCCACAGTGTATGGGGAGTCGTCGTGGGACGAACATCAACACTCTGAAGACAAATGACCCAAGGGAATGGCCAACTTCTGCAGGAGAGTGCTCTCTCACCCCTCAACACTTGCGACTTCCTGTAGGGGAGCTAATGGTTTGTCTAACCACATAATGGCCCAGAGCACTCTCTCCAGACGAAGGGGAAGCTCCATCCAACCCACACCCAAAACAACATAACAGACTGTGTTGCCTTCTCCTCACATCTACACACTAACTCACGATTAAGGCTACGCAAAAACACACATACATATTCTTTTACTCATTCCTCACTCTTCCTTCTATTTTCTTACTCCATCACTTACTATACCACGTACTCTCACACTACTCCCATCTTTCCTGACTAGACACGCGCGCGCGCGGGGTGGGGGTGGGGGGCCGCACCTGCTCACCCGCCACTCAGGGCTGCCTCCGACACGCGCCAAACTTCCGGGAAATTCCCTTACCCCCTGTGACTAGACACCCGCGCTGCGACGACGACGTCGCGTACCACCTGGCACCCAACAACATGACCTCCCCTCTTTCATGACCACATACCCAAACATCGGACGCTCACACGCGTCCGAAACGCGCCAAAAATTCCCCGAAAATCCCCCAAAACCTGTGCGACTACACACCTGCGCACCAGCTGGCAGCTGGTGCGCGCGGTCGTAGTCGTATATTTCACTACTGGCGGTGAGGGAGTGACACTGAGGCAGTGAAGGAGTGTGGCACTGGGGTGGTGAGGGAGTGTGGCACTGGGGCGGTGAGGGAGTGTGGCACTGGGGCAGTGAAGGAGTGCGGCACTGGGGCGGTGAGGGAGTGTGGCACTGGGGCAGTGAGGAAGTGTGGCACTGGGGCAGTGAGAGAGTGTAGCACTGGGGCGATGAGGGAGTGTGGCACTGGGGCAGTGAAGGAGTGCGGAACTGGGGCGGTGAGGTAGTGTGGCACTGGGGCGGTGAGGGAGTGGCACTGGGGCAGTGAGGGAGTGTGGCACTGGGGCAGTGAGAGAGGGTAGCACTGGGGCGGTGAAGGAGTGTGTCACAGGGGCGGTGAGGGAGTGGCACTGGGGTGGTGGGGGAGTGTTACACCTGGGGCAGTGATGGAGTGTGGCACTGGGGCAGTGAGGGAGTGTGGCACTGGGGCAGTGAGAGAGTGTAGCACTGGGGCGGTGAAGGAGTGTGTCACAGGGGCGGTGAGGGAGTGGCACTGGGGTGGTGAGGGAGTGTGGCACTGGGGCAGTGAGAGAGGGTAGCACTGGGGCGGTGAAGGAGTGTGTCACAGGGGCGGTGAGGGAGTGGCACTGGGGTGGTGGGGGAGTGTTTCACCTGGGGCAGTGATGGAGTGTGGCACTGGGGCAGTGAGGGAGTGTGGCACTGGGGCAGTGAGAGAGTGTAGCACTGGGGCGGTGAAGGAGTGTGTCACAGGGGCGGTGAGGGAGTGGCACTGGGGTTGTGAAGGAGTGGCACTGGGGCCTTGAGGGAGTGTGGCACCGGAGGGATGAGGGATTTTGGCACTGGGGCGGTAAGGGAGTGGCACTGGGGCAGTGAGGGAGTGGCACTTAGGCGGTGAGGGAATGTGGCACTGGGGCAGGGAGTTAGTGTGGCACTGGTGTGGTGAGGGAGTGTGGCACTGGGGCGGTGAGGGAGTGGCACTAGGGCGGTGAGGGAGTGTGGCACTGGGGCGGTCAAGGAGTGGCACTGGGGCGGTGAGGGAGGGGCACTGGGGCGGTGAGGGAGTGTGGAACTGGAGCCGTGAGGGAGTGGCACTGGTGTGGTGAGGGAGTGTGGCACTGGGACGGTGAGGGAGTGGCACTGGGGTGGTGAGGGAGTGTGGCACTGGGGTGGTGAGGGAGTGTGGCACTGGGCCGGTGAGGGAGTGTGACACTGGGGCGGTGAGGGAGTGGCACTGGGGTGGTAAGGGAGTGGCACTGGGGAAAAGAGAGGGTGGCACTGTTGCGGAGACGGAGTGTGGCAATGGGGCAGAGAGGGAGTGTGTGGCACTGGGGCGGTGAGGAAGTGTGGCACTGGGGCAGTGACGGAGTGCGGCACTGGGGCGGTGAGGGAGTGGCACTGGGGCAGTGAGGGATTGTGACACTAGGGCAGTGAGAGAGTGTGGCACTGGGGCGGTGAAGGAGTGTTGCACTGGGGTGGTGGGGGAGTGGCATTTGGGCCTTGAGGGAGTGTGGCACCGGAGTGATGAGGGATTTTGGCACTGGGGCAATGAGGGAGTGTGGCACAGGGGCAGTGAGGGAGTGATGCACTGGGGCGGTGAGGGAGTGTGGCACTGGGGCAGTCAGTTAGTGTGGCACTGGTGTGGTGAGGGAGTGTGGCACTGGGGCGGTGAGGGAGTGGCACTGGGGCGGTGAGGGAGTGTGGCACTGGGGCGGTTAGGGAGTGACACTGGGGCGGTGAGGGAGTGGCACTGGGGCGGTGAGGGTGTGTGGAACTGGGGCAGTGAGGGAGTTGCACTGGTGTGGTGAGGGAGTGTGGCACTGGGACGGTGAGGGAGTGTGGCACTGGGGCGGTGAGGGAGTGGCACTAGGGGGTGGTGAGGGAGTAGCACTGGGGAAGGGAGGGAGTGGCATTGTGGCGGTGGGGGAGTGGCACTGGGGCAGTGAGGATGTGTGGCATTGGGGCGGTGAGGGAGTGTGGCGCTGGGGCAGTGAAAAAGTGGCACTGAAGCGGAGAGGGAATGGCACTGGGGCGGTGAGAGAGTGGCACTGAAGCGGAGAGGGAATGGCACTGGGGCGGTGAGAGAGTGGCACTGAAGCGGAGAGGGAATGGCACTGGGACGGTGAGGGAGTGGCACTGGGACGGTGAGGGAGTGGCACTGGGACGGCGAGGGAGTGGCACTGGGACGGCGAGGGAGTGGCACTGGGGCAGTGAGGTAGTGTGCCACTGGGGCGGTGAGGGAGTGTGGCACTGGGGCATTGAGGGAGTGGCACTTGGACGGAGAGGGAGTGTGGCACTGGGGCGGTGAGGGAGTGGGGCACTTGGACGGTGAGGGAGTGTGGCACTGGGGCGGTGAAGGAGTGTGGCACTGAGGCGGTGAGGGAGTGTGACACTGGGGCGGTGAGGGAGTGGCTCTGGGGATGGTGAGGAAGTGGCACTGGGGTGGTGAGAGAGTGGCACTGGGGCGGTGAGGGAGTGTGGCACTGGGGCGGTGAGGGAGTGTGGCACTGGGGTGGTGAGGGAGTGTGGCACTGGGGTGGTGAGGGAGTGTGACACTGGGGCGGTGAGGGAGTGTGGCACTGGGGCGGTGAGGGAGTGGCACTGGGGCGATGAAGGAGTGTGGCACTGGGGCGGTAAAGGAGTGTGGCACTGGTGCGGTGAGGGAGTGTGGCACTGGGGTGGTGAGGGAGTGTGGCACTGGGGTGGTGAGGGAGTGTGGCACTGGGGTGGTGAGGGAGTGTATCACTGGGGCGGTGAGGGAGTGTGGCACTGGGGCGGTGAGGGAGTGTGGCACTGGGGTGGTGAGGGAGTGTGGCACTGGGGTGGTGAGGGAATGTGGCACTGGGGCGGTGAGGGAGTGTGGCACTGGGGTGGTGAGGAAGTGGCACTGGGGCGGTAAGGGAGTGGCACTGGGGCGGTGAGGGAGTGTGGCACTGGGGTGGTGAGGAAGTGTGGCACTGGGACGGAGAGGGAGTGGCACTGTGGCGGTGAGGGAGTGTGGCACTGGGGCGGTGAGGGAGTGTGACACTGGAGCTGTGAGGGAGTGTTGCACTGGAGCAATGAGGGAGTGGCATTGGGGCGGTGAGGGAGTGGCACTGAGGCAGTGAATGAATTTGGCACTGGGGTAGAGAGGGAGTGGCACTGGGGTGGTAAGGGAGTTGCACTGGGGCGGTGAGGGAGTGGCACTGGGGCGGTGAGGGAGTGGCACTGGGGCGGTGAGGGAGTAGCACTGGGAAAGTGAGGGAGTGGCACTGGGGTAGAGAGTGAGTGTCACTGGGACGGTGAGGGAGTGTCACTGGGGCGGTGAGGGAGTGTGGCACTGTAGCGGTGAAGGAGTGGCTTCCGGGGGGGGTGAGGGAGTGGCACTGGAACAGTGAGGGAGTGTGGCACTGTAGCGGTGAAGGAGTGGCTTCCGGGGGGGGGTGAGGGAGTGGCACTGGAACAGTGAGGGAGTGTGGCACTGTAGCGGTGAGGGAGTGGCATCCGGGGAGGGGGGGGTGAGGGAGTGGCACTGGAACAGTGAGGGAGTGTGGCACTGGTGCGGTGAGGGAGTGGCTTCCGGGGGGGGGGTGTGGGAGTGGTACTGGAACAGTGAGGGATTGATGCACTGTTGCAATATAGGAAGTGTACTCACTTATTTGTACTCACCTATTTGTGCTTGCGAGGGTTGAGCTTTGGCTCTTAGGTCCCGCCTCTCAATCGTCAATCAACTGGTGTACAGATTCCTGAGCCTATTGGGCTCTATCATATCTACATTTAGAACTGTGTATGGAGTCAGCCTTCACCACATCACTGCCTAATGCATTCAATCCGTTAACTACTCTGACACTGAAAAAGTTCCTTCTAACGTCTCTGTGGCACATGTGGGTACTCAGTTTCCACCTGTGTCCCCTTGTTCGCGTCCCACCAGTGTTGAATAGTTTATCCTTGTTTACCCGGTCGATTCCTCTGAGGATTTTGTAGGTTGTGATCATGTCTCCCCTTACTTTTCTGTCTTCCAGTGTCGTAAGGTACATTTCCCGCAGCCTTTCCTCGTAACTCATGCCTCTTAGTTCTGGGACTAGTCTTGTGGCATACCTTTGGACTTTTTCCAGCTTCGTCTTGTGCTTGACAAGGGACGGGCTCCATGCTGAGGCCGCATACTCCAGGATTGGTCTTACATATGTGGTGTACAAGATTCTGAATGATTCCTTACACAGGTTCCTGAACACTGTTCTGATGTTTGCCAGCCTCGCATATGCCGCAGATGTTATTCTTTTTATGTGGGATTCAGGAGACATGTTTGGTGTGATATCAACTCCTATATCTTTCTCTCTGTCTGTTTTATTAAGTACTTCACCTCCTATTCTGTATCCTGTGTCTGGCCTCCTGTTTCCACTGCCTAGTTTCATTACTTTCCATTTATTCGGGTTGAACTTCAACAGCCATTTGTTGGACCATTCACTCAGTCTGTCTAGGTCATCTTGTAGCCTCCCACTATCGTCCTCAGTTTCAATCCTCCTCATAATTTTTGCATCATCGGCAAACATTGAGAGAAATGACTCTATACCCTCTGGAAGATCATTTACATATATCAGAAATAGTATAGGTCCAAGGACTGACCCCTGCGGTACTCCACTTGTAACGTCTCGCCAATCTGAGACCTCACACCTCACACTGACTCGTTGTCTCCTGTTGCTTTGGTACTCCTTTATCCAACGGAGTACCTTCCCTTTCACTCCAGCCTGCATCTCCAGGTTTTTCACTAGCTTCTTGTTTGACACGGTTTTAAAGGCTTTCTGACAATCCAAAAATATGCAGTCTTCCCACCCTACTCTTTCTTGCCTTATTTTTGTTGCCAGGTCGTAGAATTCAAGTAACCCTGTGAGGCAGGACCTGCCATCCCTGAACCCATGTTGAAGCTGTGTTACAAAGTTCTTTCGCTCCAGGTGCTCCACTAGCTTTCTTCGCACAATCTTCTCCATCAGCTTGCATGGTATGCAGGTTAGGGACACTGGCCTGTAATTCAGTGCCTCCTGTCTTTCCCCTTTCTTGTATATCGGGAGTACGTTAGCTGCTTTCCAAATTTCTGGCAGTTGCCCTGTTGCCAGTGATTTGTTATACACCATGGAGAGTGGAAAGCACAGTTCTTCCGCTCCTTTCTTTAGTATCCAAGGAGAGATTCCATCTGGGCCTACAGCCTTAGTCACATCCAACTCTAGTAAAAACTTCCTTACTTCCCCGCTGGTAATTTCAAACTCTTCCAGTGGTTCCTGGTTAGCTATTCCCTCTCTTATCTCTGGGATTTCTCCTTGCTCTAAGGTGAAGACCTCTTGGAATTTCTTATTCAGTTCCTCACACACTTCCTTGTCGTTTGTAGTGAATCCTTCTGCCCATATCCTTAATTTCATAACCTGTTCCTTTACTGTTGTTTTTCTCCTGATGTGGCTATGCAGCAATTTAGGCTGAGACTTTGCCTTGCTTGCGATGTCATTTTCGTATTGTCTTTCTGCCTCTCTTCTCATCATGACATATTCATTCCACACATATTCAGTGCCGCAATGGGGCGGTGAGGGAGTGTTGCACTGGGGCGGTGAGGGAGTGAGGCACTGGGGAGGTGAGGGAGTGGCACTGGGACGGTGAGGGAGTGAGGCACTGGGATGGTGAGGGAGTGTGGCACTGAGACGGTGAGGGAGGGGCACTGGGGTGGTGAGGGAGTGTGGAACTGGGTTGGTGATGGAGTGTGGAACTGGGTTGGTGATGTAGTGTGGCACTGGGGCGGTGAGGGAGTGAGGCACTGGGGAGGTGAGGGAGTGGCACTGGGACGCAGAGGGAGTGAGGCACTGGAACGGTGATGGAATGTAGCCATGGGACGGTGAGCGAGTGTGTCACTGGTGCAGTGAAGGAGTGTGGCACTGGTGCGGTGAGGGAGTGGAACTGGGGTAGAGAGGGAGTGGCACTGGGGTGGTGAGGGAGTGGAACTGGGGCGGTGGGGGAGTTGCACTGGAGCGGTGAGGGAGTGGCACTGGGGTAGAGAGGGAGTGACACTTAGGCAGTGAGGGAGTGGCAATGTTCTGGTGAGGGAGTGTGGCACTGGGGTAGTGAAGGGGTGTGGTACTGGGGCGGTGGGGAAATGGCACTGGGGAGAAGAGGAAGTGGCACTGGGGTGGTGATGGAGTGTTGCACTGGGGGGGGGGTGAGGGAGTGGCACTGTGGCGGTGAGAAAGTGTAGCACTGGGGCAGTGAGGGAGTGGCACAGGGTCAGTGAGGGTGTGGCACTGGGGCGGTGAGGGATTTTGACCTGGGACAGTGAGAGAGTGGCACTGGGGCGGTGAGAGAGTGTGGCACTGGGGCGGTGAGGGAGTATGGCACTGGGGCTGTGAGGGAGTGGCACGGGGCGGTGAGGGAGTATGACACTGGGGCTGTGAGGGAGTGGCACTGGGGCGGTGAGGGAGTATGGCACTGGGGCTGTGAGGGAGTGGCACTGGGGCAGTTAGAGTGTGGCACTGGGGTGGTGAGAGAGTGTGGCACTGGGGCGGTGAGGGAGTATGGCACTGGGGCGGTGAGGGAGTGTGGCACTGGCGCGGTGAGGGAGTGGCACTGGGGTGGTGAGGGAGTGTGGCACTGGGGTGGTGAGGGAGTGGCACTGGGGCAGTGAGAGAGTGTGGCACTTGTTGTGACGCTGAACCCCAGTTCATTTCGAACACAGCGATTACACAACCAATAACACCTTGCCTCAGCAACCGTTACTACCACCTATACTCCTACACACAAGTACAAGTCTGTACAGGGTATGATGGACTATGTTACCCAAAAGTGTCAGGAGGCAGTAAACAGGTTCATCTCGGCCCAAAGGGAAAAATCCGAGAAGCAACAGAAGAATCCATGGTATAATAGGGCATGTATGGAAGCGAAGAAACTGAACAAAAAGGCGTGGAGGAACTTCCGGAATAACAGAACACCAGAAAGCAGGGAGAGATACCAGAGAACCAGGAATGAGTACGTCAGGGTGAGAAGAGAAGCAGAGAAAAATTTTGAAAATGATATAGCAAACAAAGCCAAGACCGAACCAAAGCTACTCCACAGTCACATCAGAAGGAAAACAACAGTGAAAGAACAGGTATTGAAACTTAGAACAGGCGAGGACAGGTATACAGAGAATGACAGAGAGGTGTGTGAGGAACTCAACAAGAGCTTCCAGGAGGTCTTCACAATAGAACAGGGTGAGGTCACTGTGGTAGGAGAAAGGGAGGTAAACCAGGCGGCCTTGGAGGAGTTCGAAATTACGAGAGAGGAGGTCAAGAGACACCTGCTGGATCTGGATGTTAGAAAGGCGGTTGGTCCAGATGGGATCTCACCATGGGTACTGAAAGAGTGTGCAGAGGCACTTTGCTTGCCACTCTCCATAGTGTATAGTAAATCACTAGAGACGGGAGACCTACCAGAAATATGGAAGACGGCGAATGTGGTCCCAATATACAAAAAGGGGGACAGACAAGAGGCACTGAACTACAGGCCAGTGTCCTTGACTTGTATACCATGCAAGGTGATGGAGAAGATCGTGAGAAAAAACTGGTAACACATCTGGAGAGAAGGGACTTCGTGACAAATCGCCAACATGGATTCAGGGAGGGTAAATCTTGCCTTACAGGCTTGATAGAATTCTACGATCAGGTGACACAGATTAAGCAAGAAAGAGAGGGCTGGGCGGACTGTATTTTCTTGGATTGTCGGAAAGCCTTTGACACAGTACCGCATAAGAGGCTGGTACATAAGCTGGAGAGACAGGCAGGTGTAGCTGGTAAGGTGCTCCAGTGGATAAGGGAGTATCTAAGCAATAGGAAGCAGAGAGTTACGGTGAGGGGTGAGACCTCCGATTGGCGTGAAGTCACCAGTGGAGTCCCACAGGGCTCTGTACTCGTTCCTATCTTGTTTCTGATATATGTAAATGATCTCCCGGAGGGTATCGATTCATTTCTCTCAATGTTTGCGGACGATGCTAAAATTATGAGAAGGATTAAAACAGAAGAGGACTGTTTGAGGCTTCAAGA